>VDFB02187969.1:0-18962 GCA_007258455.2 Sequoia sempervirens | reverse complement strand
TAGGATCCATCTTGATGCCTTTAGATGATACTATATATCCCAAAAGTTTAGCTAATGTCATGCCAAATACACATTTCTTGGGGTTTAACCTCACATTGAATTTCTCCAGTGTGGTGAAGATCTTGTCTAAAATTTCTAGAGGTCCCTCTCTAGTGAATTATTTTTCCAACAAGTCATCTACATAGTCTTCCATAAAGGTGTGCATCATGTCGTGGAAGATGGTGGGCATCGCACATTGATAAGTAGTCCCAACATTATTTAACCTAAAAGGCATTACGTTCCAGCAAAATGTGCCCCAAGGACATGTGAAAGTAGTTTTCTCTTGGTCTTCTGGAGCTATCTTTATCTGGTTGTAACTTGAAAAATCCATTTATAAGTGATAGAAATGCATGACCCGCTATCAAATCTACGATGATGTCAATGTTAGGCAAAGGAAAGTCATCTTTCGGGAAAGCCCTATTAAGATCCCTGAATTTTGTACATATCTTGATTCTTTTATATGGTTTTGAAACTAGCACAATATTTGATATCCACTTAGCATAGCCAATAGGTCTAATAAATCCCACATCTAGTAGTTTCTTTAATTCAGCTTTCACCAAGAGGGCAATATGGGGATGCATTTTTCTCCACTTTTGCTTCATTGGCCTTACTCTAGGTGGTAGAGATAAATGATGCATGATAAGATTTGGATCTATTCTTGGCATGTCACTGTAGGACCAAGCAAAGTTGACTTGCCTCTCTTCAAAGAATTTAGTGAAGCTTGGTTTTTCTTCCTCTATCATGGATGCTACTACATGTAAAGTCTTGATTGTTTTAGTTGTGCCAATGTTGATGGATTGTGTGGGCTGAATCAACACTGAAGATCTCTCATGATAGTGCTTGGGAAGAGTGTCAAATCTCCCATTTTTTGGTGCCTTAGAGAGGTTTTCACCATCATATGCACTCTTTATTTTTACTTTTTCTTGATCTAATACTACCATTAAATGGTTTTCACCATTAGATCAATTTTTGATATTCATTGTTTTGCAGTTGAGAGATTTGGCACTCCCCTTGTCTGAAGCTTCATTATGAGATTCACTGGTGGAACATGTTTTAGGATTGTCAAAGAAAAGGAAGTTCACAATGGCATCATCATTTGGAAAGACAGGTATGTCAAGTAGCTCATTTTGGTCTAGTTCAATTAGTTCGGGATGTATCAATGGCAAGGAATTGTTAGATTGGTGAAGGTCAAAAGGGGTGAGTGTCATGATGGCAACATCGTCAAAGTGTCTAATAGCAATATTGAGGTATATGATGTTACTCTCTTCTGAAGTATCTATCTCACTCGAAGCATGACCGTATTCACTTGAGTGATTGATATGTTGTGATCCAATTACAAGTGGTCTAGAACTCGAGCTTTGTCCCTCCATACATGTTGGTGTATACTTTTGTATCACATCAATTTCCTTATCATGACAAGACTCTTCAAAGAGGGAATCCCATTCATATTCATTGGAACTATCTCTCAATTGGAGGATTCTCTTAACAACCTACTACATGGTTTCTTCTTTTGATTCTTCTCTATATCCTAGTCTTGTTTTGTCCTTTGAATTCATTGCGATAGGCTGTATTGGTTCTATGATGCCTTCTTCTTTTACCGATAGGACCTTTTCCCTCATATCCCATCTTTTCCAAGATTGTCTTCCCTTTGCCATATTTCTCTGCTTGTACATTGTAAGTTGATGCTTGTGATTGTTCTTCATACTTGTACAACCAATTCAAAACCTCCTTGTCTTCTAATTCGTCCACTAAAGTGCCCGCTTTTACAAACTTTCCATCAAAGAGTGTGGTTGGTTGTGAGGATTGTTGTCTTGATTTGGATGGTTGTCCATATGAATTAGGAGAAGATAGTAGTTGTGAAAGACATAATGACTTCTCAAATGAGTATTCCCCCATGCCTTTGTCTTTCAATTAGATCTTTTCAATCTATTTTGATAAGGAGTTTAATTTTCTTTCATGATCTGATTAAGTAGAATCACTAATGCCCTTGTCTTTTGATTGAACTTTCTCCTGAAGTTGACTTGATAAATAACTTGATTGACCTTCATGGCTTGATGGAGTGGAATCACTGATACACTTATCCTTTGATTGGTCCCTTTTCTCAACCCATTTTGACAAGGAATTCAATTGTCTTTCATTGTTGGATGAACTAAGAGGTATAGCTTCCCTGTTGTGTGGTACAAAAGTATCTTGGGTTGTTTTGAGTGTGTTGCAATATTGGGGATTGTTGGAATCATCTGAAATAGTGATTTCTTGCCCATTGAAAGGGAATTTCAAACACTGATGATATGTTGAGGGCACTACTTGCATCTTATGAATCTAAGGATGTCCCAAGAGTCTGTTGTATGTCAACTCTTTGTCCAACACTTGGAAGACTATATCTTTGACCACCAGTCCCACTTGAATTAGTAAGAAAATCAATCCTTGGGAGGATCTCTCTTCATCATCATAGGCTTTGATAGTTATTTTCCTTCTAGGATCAATAGCATTTTCTGAATATCCAAGTGCATGGATTAGTTGTAAAGTACAGATATTTAGGCCAACTCCACCATCTATTAGAACACGTTTGATGTGTTGTTTGTGAATTAGAACCTCAATGTGGAGGGAAGCGTTATGCGGATGGGTGATTGATACATCATCATGTTTGGAAAATGATAGGAAATGAGGTGCGGTCAAGTGTCCCACCATAGCCTAAAATTGGCAGACCTCTAAATCATTCGGTACCATGGTGGCTACTAGAGCTTGTTCTAGGATTTCTTTGTGCACTGGTGAAATCTTGATAAACTCGAATATGGATATTTGAGAGGGAATTTTCTACAATTGATCAACTATGTTATATTGTGTTGTAGGGACATTAGTTGCTTTGGATGTAGAGCAGGAAACTACTTTCAATATCACTTTAGCTTTCCTTCTTGTGATTGTGTTGACTGGTGGATCATCTTGCTTTTCTTTGATTTTAATGACATTAATTTGATTATCACTTGCGACAACATTTGTGATCAAATTTATTGGTGTAATGTCATTAATATGATGTGGTTTGGTGTTGATATTGTGGTGATGAGTTTTAGTTGTAATAATGTTTCTTTGGACCTTGATTTTGATGTCCTTGGTTTGATCTTCAACTACCTCAACACAATGAATGGTAGAATTATAAATATAGTTCACATTTTTTCCCTTGGTATTTGATGAAGAAGAATCCCCTTTTTTGTAATTTGGTAAAGGATTCATGAATGCTCCATGATCATTGTTTGTTTGGGGTCCTTCTACAAATATGGTCTTGTTATCAATCAAGTATCGTATCAAATGTTTCAATTACATGCAATCATTGGTTTAATGTCCTTTCTTTTTGTGAAAGTCACAATAATGTGCATCATTCCACCATGAAGGTTTAACTTGTGGTTCCAAATTTCTTGCCTCTGGTAATGTTATGGCATTGGCTACAAGAAGCTCCTTTAATTTTGATTCTAATGATTGTCCCAAAGATGTGAATCTTCTTCGATTTGAGGATGTTCGATATGGTGGTCTTCTAGATTCAGAATTGCCTTGATTATTGTTTTGATTGACATTTTGGTTATCATTTTGATTGTTGGTTGGATTGTTGTTTTGATTAGTTTTGGTGGTGGCTGTTGTCAAATTGAATACTCATTTTGTATTTTGTGTTTTAGCCACACCATCATTGTTACCAGCATTTTTTTTCATTGCCAAAACTTTGGTTTATCAGTGTTGTTATAATTGTTAGAGGAGCTTGTTGAGTTGTTTTCATTGTAAATTTTTATGACTCCTCTTTTGACCAAAGATTCTTCAATTTTGATTCCATTTTCAATCAATTTTTCAAATGTAGGTGGGCATTTTAATTCCAATCTATAGCTCATCTTGTCATTTAGGTTATCAATAAATATTTCCGTCTTTTCCTTTTCAAGTATGGGATGAGAATATCTTGCAAACAATCTTCTCCATTTTTGCAAAAATATGAGGAATGATTCACCCTTTTTCTATTTCAAGTTGCAAAGGTCTTTCATTGTTATATCATGTTGGATGTTGTAAGAGCATTGGGTGATGAACTTTTTAACCAACTCTTTAAAGTTTTTAATTGGTGGTACAAGTTTGGAGAACCATTCAAGGCATTGTCCACCTAGACTTCATGGAAACAATCTCATCAAGTAAGTTTCTTCATGTGCAAACTCAAGACTCATGGTTCTAAATTCCCTCACATGATCTATTAGATCTGTTTTACCATAGTATTTATCATAATTTGGGAATTCACAATGTTTGGGAAAAGGAATCATGTTGATATTTTGATCAAAAGGATATGGGAAAATGTCTTGTATCAAGTATAATTTTGAGGTTCCCCTTTGCATGTCAAGAATTTGTTGTTGGAAGTTTTTCATTTGATGAATTAAGGCAACCACTTGTTCTATATTTTGTGAATCATTTTTAGGCTTTTTAGGAGGTGCTTTCAATTGATTAACATCAAAGTCATTAGGAAATTTGACACCTTGTTTAGCTAGCATTAGTAAGTATTTTTCCTCTTTTCTTTCAAAAATATTTTCTAAGCACTTGTGGAAATTTGGATCTTGTTCAGTATGTTGGATGTCTTCCTCAGTTATTTCTTCACCTTCAGTTTTGTGGATTCCATGGAAAGGGTTTTCTTCAAGTTCAGCCATGGTGTTTTGAGTTTTGATGTTTGGAGTTTCAAGTTCTCTTTCCTTGAGTTTCTGCTTTTGTAATCTTGTTTGAACAGGCTTACAAGTGTTATAATTTGACTAAACTTGGATCTTTGTTTGGGAAAATGCCAAGGATGAAAACTAAGTCAAATAGAATGAAAAATTCTATTGATGAGACTAAGTTTAAGTTTGATTATACTACTTTTGTTTCGTGATGAAAGGATGACAAATCATGATGATGAAACTTGTCTTAATAATTAGGGATATGATAAGTTTGATGATTTAGGAACTTTGAGATGTTAGATCTTGGTTTAGTTTGAAGAATTCCACTTGTAAATGGCAGTTTTAACAAGTTTAAGACTCTGTTGTGACTAAGGAATGATTCTGTCTTGGAAAAGACTCTGAATTCTAGTTCAAACTGAGGAATAGGGGATAAATTTAACTCTCTATTTTTGAATTTAATGGATGCACTAAAAAAAATTTTGGATGGCTAAAATATTGGACAAATGTGCTATAATAGAGTATGCATGCACTAAAATATTGCTCATATGCGCTATAAAATTGCCTAGATGTGATAAAACAGAGGATGAATGCGCTAAACAAATGGCCAAATGCGCTGGAATAGAGTTTGCATGTGCTAAAAACAAGACTCAATGTGCTAAAGGATATCTCAAATGCACTGGAAAACAACTTGAATGCACCAAAAAAAGCCAGGATGTGCTAAACTGCCTCTAAATATGATGATTTCAAATGGGTGATCTGGAAGTGGATGCGCTAAAAGGATCTACAAATGCACTAAAAGGTGTAGCAAATGTGCCAAAAAAAGGACTCAATGCACTAAAATAGTGTCTAAATGCTCTACAATATTTTATAGATGTGCTAGAAAATACAGTGAATGCACTGAAACAGAGTATGAATGTGCTAATCTAGAAATTTTCAGTGTTTTTAATAGTTTGTCTATTTGTTTTGCTTTGAAATTGAGTGTTTCCAAAGTGTAATTTGTTGAACAATAAATTTTTCTTGGTTTCCAGTTTGCAAATTGTGTGAATTGAATGCTTTAAATGGATGATTTATTGAATTATGACTTCAAACACAACAACAATTTGTCAAGTTGTGTCAAGCCTAGTAACTAAACACTGAGTGTGTATTCAAGAATTTGGTCCAATTCTTTTGATTGCCATAGGTATAACACAAGAGAAGACAATTCAAGCACTTTTCTATTCTCAAGGGTCACTTAAAATACCACAACCCACATCTTAAAACCATGCAAGCTCACATAGCCCTGTCACCCCCTAGAGGGCACCTGCATTTTTTCCTTTCGTAGGTCTTAACCAAAGTCGAATCCTTCGCTTTTGGCAAGTAATCCTTAATGGTTATATGGTGAGTATCTTGGGGGTAGATTATTCCCTCCCCTTGCATTGTGATAGAAAAAGTGTTAAGAAATTCATAGTAAGGGTTTCTGTTCAGTGTGGCAATAGATAAATTCCCTTAGGAGACCTCCCAACCTTTAGAACAAAGGCTTTGGGAATGGTTATTTTGCACACTACCATCGAATTGCAGACTTTCCCTGAATTCGCTTTTGATTATAGTGGGTTGGAAAACCTGGCTTTGGTTGTTCCCACTTAGGTCATTCTCATAGGGTGAGTACTTTTCCCCACTACAACAGGCCTTTTAAAGGTGTTAATAAAGCATAAAATAGTGAGTCTAGCATTCTGATAAGCTAGTTAAGGGGAGAGAATAGGCCTCTCACTTCAAGCACAAAAGACAAGGGGTTCTTTAACCTTTTAATTAAACTAGGTTGATAATTTAATCAAAAGAAGACAATAAAAACTCTATCCCCTACATACATCATTAGTAGTTGCATAAGATTGTCTTTGACTAGCATATTAAGTACCTACAACACAAAAAAAATCAATTAGTTCTTGATATTTTAAGATTTTGCACATTTAAACAGATGTGCTAAAACAATCATCCTATGAGCTAAAAGATTATTTGTATGCACTAAAATAACTATTCAATTCACTAAAAGAACTATTCAATGCACTAAAATAACTATTGTATGCACTAAAAGAATCTATATATGCGCTGAACTATTTATCGAAAGTGTTGAAAGACCCCCTAAATGCACTAAAACATGTGTTGGGTGCGCTAAAAGATTCTCTAGATGTGTTGTAACAAAGATTGGATGTGCTAAAAGATCCTTTAGATGCATCGTAACATAGATTTGATGCACCAGAAGATGTTTTAGATGCACCGGAATAACTCATGGTCGCGCTAAAAGAATTTCATGTCTAGAATTTGCGAAACAACTTTTCTAGAAATTGTTAAAAATGGGGTTGGGCCCCACGGTGGGCACCAATTTATGTGGGAGGTAAAATGTGTAAATTAAACAAGGTCACACAAGAAATGAGACATATTACATTAAATATTTGAATCATAAACTAATCAAATTAAAACAAAACAAATCTCTAAAATCATTTCATTGTTCTCTATTCTCAAGGATCCTTTAAATCATTAGTGCTCTCAAATTTGCATATGCACTATGATTGGTTTGGATGACAACCTAAGAAATGAGATATTGTAAGATGCAAGAAACTAATTCCTACATGAAGTATAAACTATGTGATTGATGCCATGATGCTATGATATTAATGTTGTTGTGATGAAATGAAGATTATGCTATGATAATGATGCTAAATGCTATAGTGGAAATGTTGTATGAAAGCTAAGATGATAACTAAAATGCAACTATAAACTAAGACATGATTCTAAACTAAAATGATTCTACAATGCTCAAATGCTAAATACTAAATTGCTCTATGCTCACTAAATGCTCTCAATATTTCTGCATAATAAGTTTACTCAAAGATGTGATGTAAAATGTTGTAGAATGGGATTGTATTTATAGGATTTCCAAAGCATCTTGTGATGTGGCAACAACCGACAGTCGAGATTTCAACATGAGAGATGAACGGTGAAGATGGAAGAATCGTGGAGGATGTTCCCTTGACCAAGGGAAACATGCCAAATGATGAGAGAATAAAATGTGTGAGATTTCCAAGTGTCCAAAGTTTGTTTTGGAATTGGTTGAGAATAATGCAATTTAAATATTAGTCATATTTAAATACATGTGACACTTGATGATGTGGCCAAAAAGTGTTGTAGACATATGACTAAATTTGAATTTGGAATTATTCAAACTTAGTGAGAAGATATTTAATTAAACAAACTATTGACATTTGTTTATTTAATTAAATTTAGAAGAATGAGGTTTAAGATGAAGAATTTAGAAAAGTGTGAACTATATAAATAAATTGAGAATTTATTTATAAGTAGATGAAATTAAAGGGGTCATTAATTAAATAACTAGTAATTAATTAATTAATTAATTGTCTTGACTGATTTTAGGTGTATACAATACCATTCCCACAACCTATTTTACCTAGTGCCCCTCGTTTACCTCAACACAGTGGAAAGGAATTTGATCTTGTTGAGAAACTTTGCAACACTCCTGCTAATATCTCTTTGTGGGATTTAATTTAAACATCACCTACTTACCATGGCATGCTTCAAAATGATTTGCAAAAAGTTGTGGTCCCTCCTAGTGTGCAACCAAATGATGTAGCAGCCTTAATTGAGGGTATGAATTTGGTTAATTTGGAAATTGTCTTCTATCAAAGTAAATTACCTCCTTCATAAATGTAAAAATAAAATCATGCCCTAATGCTAATGGTTGTTATTAACAAGGTCAAGATTAGGTGTACCCTTATTGAAAATGGTTCGTGCCTAAATTTTTGTACTATAAATATTTTGGATAGAATTGGGGTGGATAAGATGTAAGACCCCTCCCCTTGTGGCCTTGTTGATCTTATTAGTCATCAATGGTTTATGTTCTATATTTTATGTTCCTTTTTGTTCGGAAATATAAATTATTGATTATTGTTCCTATACATCAAGTTGATTATATTTGTTAACTAACTAACTAATGGTTTTTGTGATTTCGTGTGATAGCTAGATGAGGTCTATTCCCTATCTACATAAGTATGGAATGATTGATAGGTTTCATTATTGGTAATATCATTATGTATTTTAATGGATTTCATCATGTTAGGTGATTTATATTATGAGTGTGAGTAAGTGAAGATAAAGGTAATGATTGATATTCAATATTTGGTTGTAGTAGTATTTGTCATATGTGAAATAGATTATTGATAAGTGGTAATATTTTGATATTAAATAACATGCTCAATTATTTCTTGACTCTAAAATATATTATGCAAAAAGGTAGAGTTAAATTATATATAGGTTTAATTCCTTAATTGATTATCATTAGAAGAGTATTTTTCTTATGCTATCTACCTATCTATTTCAAATACTATTAATTACAAGAAATACTGACACCTCCTTTTAATTGAGTAAATAGGTTAAAATTTTCCACTATTTATGAAGGGGTCACATAGCTATTTCCCTTATATCATTCTTGGAAAATTCTAGCATTGTCAAGGATATGTATTCAACCTTGTTTTGTAAGGGTCAAGTGCATGTGGGAGTTGTTTCTTATTAGATACTTGAGTCACCTCCTTAAATGCCATTATTTATTTTAGGTTTTATAATGTCTTTATGTGGTTTTAATTGTTTAAAAGGTGCCCTAGGTGGGAGGTCTATAGATTAGGGGAATTTTATTCTATAAAATCACTTAAATTAAGTTTAAAAGCCACTCTAATTTCCCACTTATTAAAAGTGGTGAAAATGGGAGTTGGTTGGGTGGTTTTGGGGAGTTAGTTGCCCTTTTCCCTTCTTTATATTCCTTCTTTTTGAAAGGAGAAGGGGATATCTCTTTTGTCTTGGCTTCACTCTTTTTTCCTTGGATTCTCTCCTTTTTCTTTTGCTTTACTCTTGTTCTTTGGATGCTTTCACATTGTTGGGAGGAGGACTCTTGGTGGAGAATGGAGGAAGGAAGAGAGGATTTGGGAGGTCTTCTCCAACTTGGGAAGAAAATCTTGTGGTAGAAACTAAACCCTTTGTTGATCATTGTTTTTGATGTATGAAATAATTCTTTGGATGTTTTCTTATGGTTGCAAAAGTTACATGAAAATGGTTTTGAAACCTTTGTCTTTTATTGTGATTTATATTTGAGTTTACTCTTTTTATGAACACCCACCTTGACTAATTTGAACATAAGAAGCCTTTATGTGTTTTAGGTAAAGAAATGATAGCGGTGTATGAATGGTGGTAATGTGAGTTTTATGTGGTGCATTTTTTTGTGAACCCTTTGTGTAAAGTGATTTGTGGAAGTGCTATGTGACCCCTAGCTCGAGGGTGGATTGAATATCAATCCTATGGTTGGGAGGAGATCTTTTGGCCATGTTGTTTTTCTTTTCCTTTTTAGGCACCCAAGTTAAGCAAGAAGGTTTCCTCCAAATTTATTCCATCTTACAGTCTTTAAGGAAGATGCTTGTGAGTCTTGTGGGTTTTACAAAGTGCTAATATCAAGGTTGAGCCATGAGATTAAAGTTTAATCTTGAGTACCTTTCTTGTTCTTGAGGAGAAAAATTCTCAGCGTTAATTGGGGCTATGGTGTACTTGGTGGAGTTGGGGGAATAAAAAAAGCAAAAAGAAATTGGAAACTTGTTTTATTTTTGTCATATGATTGTGGAAAATTTATCACCGTGTGCTTCCCTTGTGTGCAAGAACTATTGGGTTTCAATAATCATGTTTTGATTGGAGGTAAAAAATTGGTTTTGAAGGGGCCCAAAACCCTTTACAAAACAAAGCAGCTGATAAAAAAATATAACAACATTACATAGAAATCAACCCAATAGTAGTGAACCAACAGCCAAAAAGAAGACAGCCAACCAACAACACTACATATTATTCAGTATCTCTGTAGCCTCCACTTCACTAGCAGCCACCTTCTGCACATCATCCATAGTATCAGACACCTCTATACTAGAGGCCCCGCCCTGAGCTTTCATTTTGTTTCTAGTTCTAACCCCTGACCCACCAATTTTTACCTCACCACTCAAAACACTACCTTTAACACCACCCTTCTCACCAGCACAATCCACATTCAACAACTTACCCACAACAACAGTATCATTAGCAGACATAGTATCCTTTCTCTTTTTCATAGTAATTATAGGAGAGATCACCTTGGCAGAGTTAGAAATGCCCAAAACCTTAGAGACATCTCCACTCTTCATCACAACATTCCACATTTTATCCATTTTATCCTCAAGGGATAAAATTCTCCCCTCCAAGTTTTGTTTCAAATTGATGGTTTCCTCCACCATAGTATTAGCCATAGTATTAAGAGAGTCCAACAGATCATCAATTTAGCTTTGGATAGAAGGGTCCTTAGCCTTTCTCACAATACCTCTAATTCTAACATTAGTCCTATTAATCTCATGGAAGAACCACTTAAAAATTTTAAACAACACATTAGCACTATCACGAGCTGAGCCTAACACATCATACAACTCCTCCTTGTCAAATTTATCAATCCATTTCCCCACAAAAATGTCCTCATTAGATGAACTAACATGAACCTTATCAGCAGAAATATCCTTACCTTTTCCGGCAGAAATAGGAGTCATCATCTTTTGAATGGAATAGGTGATTTCCTCTGCTACAACCTTCCTTTTCATCAGCCTATCCACATCCGCTTTACTAGTTTCCATAGTATGTCCTCCACCAAAAACCCTTTCCTACCCCTACTTCTACAACCTAATGTCAGCACTCAGAGAAGCCTTTCCAAAGATACCTCCGGCCAGGGAAAGAGGGAAACCCTTCTCCAAGAGTAGGCCAACAATTCTTAACACCCTTCTCTTTCGGTTCCCATCCTCAATCTCCTACAATTGTCTAGTCATTGGGGGAGGAGAGGAAGCTTCCCCATAAAGTTCATTTTTGTCCTTAACCCCCTTAGTATGAACATTCGCAACCACCTCATCACTGCATGTTGTATAGCCCTCTTTGTCATTCAGCTTCCTTTTCCTAGTCTTACCTAGAACAAGGTAATTGGGGCCCTCCTCAAAAGAGGCATACAAATCTAAGACATAATCAACATCATAATCCCTATCAAACTCAGAATCTTTGTTCAAACTAAGTCTCCTCTTCTTAGATTTTTTACTAACCCTTTCCTCTTCTGACCCCCTCCCGGGGATTAGCAATATTTTCCTTCAGGCACACAAGAGGTTTTTGCACCTCATGAACTTTGACGTGTTCATAGATTAGGAGAATTAACCCCAAATGCAAGATAGGGTTTTTGGGGTTTTTCATGTGTTCCTTAATCCCTGAGTCAAGTGACATCAACAAGTAGTATGGAAACGAAATCCATTTCTTATGCCGAAAATGTTTAAGTAAAAGGAAATGGTAAGAGTTAACCATCATATACATGCCTTCCAAGGTGACATACCTCATAATCTCTTCAACAACATCATGCCACAAAATTTTTAAAGAGCTTCTCTGATAACCACCGCTCTTTGTCATCCTCAAATCAGCAACCTCTTTCCCTTTAAAGAAAATAGACATCACAACCTGCAATTATTTTTTGTCTCTAAACACCTTTATACCATGCATAGCCAAGCCAGTAATTTGGGCTATGAATTATTCATCAACTATGACTTCCCTTCTGCCCAAATTCAGAGTTCTCTCATTCCACCCTTGAGCAACCAGATCAATGACCTGAGGGTTGTTACCATGCAATTTCTCCATATACGGAGTTAAGCCACCCTTCTCTAAAATCCCCCACACCTCCTTCCTCTGCTTAGAAGAAACACAGAACTTAGGCTCGACGTGGTTTCTATCCCAACCCATTGCAAAAATATTAACAAACAGAGGCAAAGCACAAAGTAGAAACCTCAGGAAACTAAGACAAATACCACCCAGAGCAGAATCATAAAATAGAAGACTCTGGAAACTAAGACGAATATCACCCAAAATCTGTGCAAAGCCAACAAAAGGGAAAATATGAAATGAACTTGAACTCTGATCCTTGTGAAAGCCATCCCCCATACTTAAAACTTGAATGAGATAAATCCATTCATCCTCATTCATAAAATAAGGCCACGTGAATAAGGACATGCACAACTCAATGAAAAATAAGATCAAAAGCAACTTGCAATTAGAATTCATTGTTAATAATAGATGTTGCCTCATAAGGAATAGGATCATTTAAATCCCACTCCTTTCTTTCTCTAACACCAAAGTTAGTGAAGAAATTAGCTAACATATTTCCCTCTCTCAATATGTGGGAGATATAAAAAGTGTCAAAGGAATTGATGATTTCAATGGAGTCCCTAACCAAGGCCTCAATAGTCCAAGATGGAGGTGAAGCATTCTTCAAATTATTTATAATGTTTAGACTCACCTTCCAACTAGACCTTCCTATACCCTTTACTTTGAGCCATTTTGAGTCCATGATAGGCTATAGCCACCTCTGCATAGTGGTTTGTCTGGATTCCCAAAGGGAGTGCCACAACTAAGACAAGCCTACCATTAGAATTTCTAATCACTCCCCCACATCCTGTAGGTCTTGGATTTCCTTTTGCCATTCCATAAAAAATTATCTTAACCCAACCATCAGGTGGCACATTCCAAGCAACATCTTCTCTTGAATATTTCCCTTTAGAGACCAGAAGAGATATATCACAAGGAAACTTCCACTTTTGTGCAATAGAGATATCATAGGAATAGAGATTAATCTTTTGTCCAGCATAAAATGAGATCCCAAAAAGAAAGTTTTCCTTAATACCCACACAAATCTTATGAGCCACATATATAGTCGGAAGAGAAAAATTTCTAAATTTTTTGTTGTTGTGCTCAAGCCAAACCCCCCATATCATTTGAGGAAAAGTGAGAGACCACAAAATCTGTAGAGTCAGATTAGAAGAGGGGCCAACCCATTGATACCATAAATATTTGAAAAAACTAGGAAACACCTAGCTAGGATTCCAAAGTGAGAGCACATGATTCCATATCACACCAACATATCTGCACCCAATCAACAAATGACAAGTATTTTCCACTTCCTCTTCACAAAGAAAGCATCTATTGGGCATAACAAAACCTCTTTTAATCAGATTATCAATAGTTAATATTTTTTTCTAGAAGAAGAGCCAAAATAAAATGTTGACCTTAGGAATCAATCTAGAGGACCAAATAGAAGCCCAAAAAGGAGGTAGGCCAATAAAGGATTCATTAAAATGAAAGCTAAGACAACAAAGAAGTTACCAGTAGAGGAAGGCTTCCAAACAAACCTATCAGGAGAAGGGATAGAAGGAATATGAACCAAATAAATAGCATTATAAATAAGTTCCAGACCAGGGTCCACCTCATGCAACTTCCTCCAACAACCTCTGTCAATATAGTTAATAACAAATCTGCCAAACTGTCGCAAACAGAGGTCCATAAAAGGGTTGAGCCCATGGCTCATCCTTGAGTGGCCTATTGCCATACCAATTATCTTCCCATAATAGAATACTCCTCCCATTACCCATCTACCAAAAGAGACCCTTAGCCACAAGCCTTCGAGCCTTCAACATACAATTCCAAAGCATAGAACCATATAGAGGATTAAAATCATGAGACTAAAAATCTCTAATCCCATCAGCACCATGTAAGTCTTTGCTCAAGTAATTTTCGCCCACTCACTTTTGGCTAGCAAGAGATTCCACAACTGTTTAACCAAAAGGGCAATGTTAAACATTCTGATTTTGCAAATGCCCATCCCACCAGCCTTTTTAGGCCAACAAACATCATCCCAAGCAACCAAATTAGTTATTTTTTTGTCTTCAACACCCGTCCAAAGGAAGTTTTTCTAAATTCCTTCCAAGATATTCACAAATTTCCTCGGCATGTGAAAGAGACTAAGAGCATAGACCGAAATACTCTGAAAGGTGGATTTAATCAGCTGAACTTTACCAGCTTGGCTCAAAAAATTCCCCTTCCACCCAACCAACTTGGAATTAAATTTGTCAATCAACCCCCTCCATAAGGATTCTAAAGCCTTAGAGCATAAGGGGAGCCCTAGGTAAGAAGCAGGAAGTTCACCAATTTGACACTGCAAAATTATGGCTATCCTATTATGTCTTTGAATCAAATTGTTAAAAAAGAAAATCACACTCTTTTGTAAGATAACCTTATGCCCAGAAGTAGCCTCATACATTTTCAAAATCAGCTTGACAGCCTTAGCTTCCTTAATAGACGCCTGCCCAAGCAAAAGAGAATCATCCACAAATTATTGATGAGAGCATACAAGGTTAGCAAAAGAAGGGGCTAAACTAGTCAAACAACCAGAATTAACAAATCTTTGGATGAGATGACCCAAGGACTCAACCATAATGATAAACAGGAAGGATAAGATAGGATCCCCTTGCTACAGACCCCTAGAGAAATCCAAGAGAGGAGGAGATCCATTGATGAGCACAGAGAACCGAGGAGTCAAAATAAGTTGATGCACAAGAGCCACCATTTTCTCCCCAAAACCAAAGGAGAGAAGAATCTTAGACAAAAAACCCTAGTCCACTCTATCGTAAGCATTAAGTAAATCAAGCTTGAGGATAAACCCAACCTGTTTATTGATAGAAAGAGAATGAATATTCTCATGAACAATGAGAATAGAGTCCAAAATTTTCCTACCAACCACAAATTTGTTTTGCTGAGGAGAAATAATGAGAGGAAATTTTTTTTGCAACCTCAACGCCAAAACCTTGGAGAAAATCTTATAAATTGAGTTGCAAAGACTGATTGGTCAAAACTCCTCAAAAGAAGTAGCACCAGGCTTTTTGGGAATCAAGACAATAAAGGAGGAGTTCAACTCCTTTAAAAGGGAACCCAATCTGAAAAACTTCTTAGTAGCCAGAACAAAATCTTTCACAATAATTTCCCAAAAAGAATGAAAAAAGAACATGGGAAAGCCATCGAGACTCGGAGCCTTATTACCTTCAAAGGAGAAAACAACACAGTGAATTTCATCTAACGAAGGAATACAAACTAACTACATGTTGAGATCATCATCCACCAACTGGGGAATATTCCTAAGAATATCCTCTTGACAGGCCATATCAAGCTCCCCCTCCACCGAAAGTAGCTGAGAGAAATAGGAAGCAACAGTAAGCTATAAATCAACACCCTTCTCCAGAGCTTGATTATTATAGTTAATCAGATTAATCTAATTAGAAGCCTTGTGTTTCAAAGTAGAGATATGAAAAAACTTAGTATTTCTATAGCCACTTTTCAACCACATGATCCTCAAACACTGCTTCCAAAATTCTTCCTCCTTCACAATTATATTATGCAACTTGGAAAGAAAAATATTCTCCTTCAACATCAAATCCTGATCATACCCAAACGTTTGAATGACTTGTTGAATAGAGTGAAGCTCCTTAGACACCCCATCTATCTCCATAAAAATATGACCAAAAGAGGTACGGTTCCATTTTCTAACATTATTCTTAACATTAGCCATCTTTATAAGAACTCTATACATATAAGCTGACCCATCCACATTAATGTTCCACCAATCCTTAACCAAATTACCTAGGTCAGGATGACAAGTCCACATTTTCTCAAATCTAAAAGGAAAGTTCTTCTTGCCACCCAACAAATCCACAAACAAAGCCAAGGGGAAATGATTTGATCCCAATCTGGTAAGAGTTGAGAGGGAACAAGAGTAGTGGACTAACCACTTAGGGGTTATAAGAGCATGATCCAACTTAACCTAGATAAGGGCATTACCCACATGCCTATTCGACCAGGTAAAGGAAGCCCCTTTCAGATCCAAATCAAGAAGAGTTGAGTCATTAATGAACTGCAATAGGTCGTATCTACTATCATCCACATTTTGTGAGCCACCCATCTTATCAGCATCATGTAGAGGAGTATTGAAATCTCCAATGACCAACCAATTACCAATATTATGGAAAACTTTAAAAGAAGCAAGATTCTCCCAAAGCCTTTTTCTGGCACTCTTACAATTAGGAGCATAAATATTAGAAAAAGTGTAGGAAAACTTATCATGAAGGTGGAAAAAAGAGGTAGCCACATGATTACTATCATTAAGCACCTCCACACCTCTAATCACCCTAAGATTCCAAAAGGTCACAATCCCAATAGAAGCACCAACCACCTCAAAACAATTCATCCCACAATCCTTGAAAAGCTTCATTTTCAACCTAGAAAGTTTATCCAATCCCATTTTAGTTTCTTGAATTAAAACAATATCAGGGTGATGATCTCTTACTAGATTAGACAAGAGATCATGCTTATGAGGGTGATTCAAACCCCTCATATTCTAGGAGATAATCTTCATGGGAGTTTATAGGAAGTGCTCTTAGAGCACATATCCAACAGAGTTCTCTATGTACCACCAGCTATATCCATCTGACTCTCCTTATCCTTAGCAACATTAGCTAGAGGCCATCATCTACCATGCAACTTAGACCCATAGTTTTACCTCTACCTATTCCTTGTCACAACTCCCAACAAGGGAAAGTGTTTCTTCCTATTATTCCCACGAGCCTGAATGTAAGGCAGATTATCCACTTCCTCCGACTCCTCAAACTCCTTAACACCAGGCCTTAGCTCCAACCCCTATATTTCTGACACCACACTTTGAGGAATCCCCCTAGGAGGAGATCTAGATTCAACAATCATAGAAGAATGATTTTCCTCCAACATCACATACCTTACCTCAATAAACACAGGGGATGAGCAATCCTTTTCAACTTGTCCCATATCCTGATTCATTTCCCCCTGAACAAGTAGACATTCAGAAGAATCCACCTTGTCAGCCTCATCTAGGTATGTGTCCTCACAAACCTCCACAATCACAACCGAAGAGGGAACAACTTCAGGCTCCACCTCCTGAGCTGGAGGTTTTATAGACTTGACCTCCTGAGCTGGAGGTTTCTCTTTCTCTCTTCATTATTTTGTCATCTCCTTAGGTACTTTGAGAGTAAATTTTTGAGCCCAATGGCCAAATTTTTTATAGTGGAAGCAAGCAAAAGGATTTGACTCGAATTCAACCATCTACTCCCACACCCCAAGTTTAGAGTTAATCTTAATCATAGAATGAAAATCAGCTGATTGCTCCACATTCACACAAAATTTGGCTTAAACTAGCCACTTCCTAGAAGCTGTCATTTTTTCTATCGACAAAAAATAGCCAAATGTGTTGGAAATCCCCTTAAATACCTCCTCATCCTAAAATTCCATGTGGAGGCCAGGCAATGTAACCCAAACCATAGCAGCCGAGAAAGAGCACGAGTTTGGATTGAAGCTCAGTTCCCACTTCTTTAGCATCAAGGAATAATTTCCAAGGAACCATGAGCCACCTATCAGTGCCATCACCATATCATCTTCATAGTTGAAGGAAAAAGAGAAGAAACCTTTGGCCATAACAACCACATCAACTTGTCCTTTAGGTTTGCAACGATTTAAGGTAAACTTGCACACCAGCTTGATATGAGGCCGAGGACCAACAAATTTACCCAATAGAGCCATGTCCATATTAGACATGCTTTTGTCAACAATACAGTCTGAAACAGAAACATAGTACTCTCTGGTCTTTTTATTAGCAACAAAAGACATCAAAGGGGAAGTACTTTTTCCTTTAGGCTCAGATCTAAACAATTTTTTCCATTTGAGAGAGGAGCTCGACAAGAAAGCATTCTTATTCTTGTCAATCCCAAGACCCTCCACATTAGGAGTCCCATCACACCCATCCAAAGATAGGCCATTCGTAGACTTTCAGATCTAGGTACCACTTTTTCAGAGCCAGGCACCGGGGAGTGCATCAGACACACACTCTTCGAAGACCCTTTCCTATCAGAAAAAATGTTAGCCACAAAAGGGGACCCACTCGGCTTACCTACAGCAAGGGCCCAACCTAACATCACCCTCTCATCAGCAAACCATTTGCCATTACCGCTTGAAGCATCATCCTGATCTCCCTACTTCTTCGTATCTTGAAAGATTGCCAATTAATTCGAGGAGCTTCCCATCACATTTTCCATTTTTGATAATCATGTTAATAATATCATTAGCAGAAACAATTGTATGATTATTATAGGTTCTTGGGTCTGTAATTAGTTTGGAGAGGAAAAAAAAAAGTGAAGTAGATAATATTTCTAGAATTGCACACACATGAAGTTTGCTATATTCTACCCAGTACATAAGGACAAAACCATTTTAAAACCAAGTAAGGAAATATTTTAAAGCGCATGAAATTAATTTCGCAATTTATGTCTAAGATAAATG
>VDFB02187968.1:0-45039 GCA_007258455.2 Sequoia sempervirens | reverse complement strand
ATAATAGATGGGGAATTTTTGTCTGATATTATGGTTGGAAATGCTCTGTTAGACATTTATGCAAAATTTGGAAACATACACAAGGCATGCGAACTCTTTGATGGAATGCCTCAAAGAGATGCCATCTCATGGAATGCAATAATTGCAGGCTATGCACAAAATAGATTTTGCAAGGATGCTCTCAAAATATTTGAATTAATGAAGCACTCTAAAACATATCCTAACATTGTAAGCTTTGTTTGTATTCTTTAGTACATGCAACCATGGAGGTTTAGTGGATGATGGACGTTATATTCAACAAAAAATCCCTTTGTTTATTTGATGCAAGGACAGGGGTGGAACTAACTTCAAACACACTCAAACACTCTGTCTAACACTATTTCAATAGCCTTCAAGGCATAAAACTCCAACCCACAGGGTTTGGCACAATTTCACCTTTTACCCAACTAGGGGACCAACACCTAAAACTCAACCATAACTCTTGATAGAGGTGGACTCAAAGTTGGACCGGAAACTTTTTTATTACCCATGCTCAAGTAAATTAACATACCAAACTAGTTCTATAAAAAATTTTGGAACAACTTTGTCAAACCTAACCTGCAATGTAGCAATTATGCCTAAATAGGCCATTTTTACAAAGGAGGTGTGCTCTAAACAACTTGTAAATCTTAAAAATATTCACCAATAGGTTCCTTTGGTCTCACAAGCTTGGTAATTCACCATTATTTTGACCAAAACTTGAGAAAAATATGCTGATCTAATCAAATTTCTCTCAAAACAAGCTTGACACATGGAATTGTCAAGCTAGGGCATCATCTAAAACACTTGGAACTCCCCTCCCTATCCTTGAAAACCACTCAAACATTGAAAAAAACCTACAAAGCATCATTCCATTGAGTTTCATTGAATTCCAATAGTGGAATGATGAGTTATTACATTTTTACAACCAAACCCTTGAAAAATGAGGGTTTTTAGACCACCCGCAGAAAAACTCTTCAAATTTTCTTATTCCTTGACAAAATTTGATCACTCAGCAACAAAAAGAAAGTAGAAACTTAGCACAACAATTTCCCACAATTTTTAGAGCTCAAAACAACTGTACATAATCATACAGATTAGAAAAAGACAATTGAACACTGTAAATTTCAAGAAAAATAGAGAAAAAATTAGTTATTTCACTCCAAAATGATGCAACAACCTTGCCTCAACCCTCATGAGGCTTATTTAGCATGTTACAAGGGAATTCAAAATTTCTCCCATGCTGTTACAACATTTGACCCTTGATCTTCCATAAAACAAGAAATTGTCAAGTTGCAACTATGCAACATTTACACAATTTTTGAACATCTTTATAAAAACCGACTTCTTTCAAAGTTGAATGCCTACTTGACCTCATAAGGCCTTATTTACATTTTAAGGTCTAATTGACCTTATTGACACCAAAATTGGACAAAAAATCCAAAACTAGACTTAATTACTATCACCTAGTCCATTGTTTCCAAGGTGCCCCTGCACCATTATTCGTCTATGCCAATTTGAACATGCATAAATACAGTCCTATGGAATCAAAATTACATAAGAAAACTTCAATCTCAAGCCCTAAAAAATTTTCCACATGGAAACATACACAAAATTACATCATTTCACAAATTTTCAGAATTTTCCCTTGGATGAAATTTGAGAAAACATTATTTTAGTCACCCACTGTTACCCTATCTAGGGTTCCTGATTGTCTATAAAGGAAATGGAATATCTCCCTCCATTATTGATAAAATTGAATGAAACAAATTGAAAAATGCAGCAAACTCAAGGTACTTTCATGCCCAATCGGTCTTAGACCATGAAAGGGTCCATACAACCTGTACAATGTGTAAGAACAGTGATAAGGTGTGGAAAAACATAGAGAAAATGAGGTTATATTTTATTCCCACTTGAATTCATCCTCACCACTTCCTCCTTCCACCTTCACCGTACAAAATGACTCATGGGAGGCATATTTATGCCTATTACAACCTCTCTAACTTCTCCAACTACCTTTTTACAACCTTATCTCTTCATCTTCCACTTTCTGCAACTTCTAACAATATGACAACTTCTACAATATTTGACATATGACCTCAATAAGACCTTCTAGGACCTAAAACAGACTCAAAAAAGTTAAACATGGTCTATTAGACCTTATTACATGATCAAAACAAAGACTCAAGAAAAATTTGCAAAATTGCCTCATGGAGGCGTATAGTCCATCAGGTGCTCTTGCACCAATTCTAAATGGTTTGCCTCTTTTTTATAAGACTGTGTTGGCAGTGCCACCTGGATCACAGTTGTTTGGTGGGATTCCAAACCCAAACAATGAGGTGCAGTTGTGGAAATCTTATAGATAAGCTAAAAGCTACCATGATGATTTTGCTGCAAGAATTTATATAAGATTCTTGCTTAGCGTGGCTTAAGACATGTGCAGATGATATTCTCTCTACAGATAGGCTTGGGGGAAAGTATTTGCTTGATTGAAAAGTGGCAAGGAACTTGCAAAGAATGAGACATTGATCAGAGAAACATTGGACAATCTGGATGCATTTGAAGGGAGCTTGGAGTGGCTAAAAACGGATTTGGTTCAAATGTTGAGTTTCAATGGCAATGCATGTGTGAGATTGTTTTGAAGCACTCAAAGAGTTTGTGGGATGAACTTTTTGAAAGCTTGCTTGTTTGTAGGATGAAACAAATAATAGTTGATGGATTTGTAGATCTATGTGAGAGAGTTAAGGTTGGTAAATTCCTTGAAGCCATAGTTACATCTTTGGAAAGTTGCAAAGATGTTGAAACCCATTTGCACAAATTAACTACTAGTGAGGGTTGGCTTGTCAAGAGAAGGGACCTAAAAAGTGTCAATTTACCTGGGTTGATTTTTAGATTTATGATGAAAAATGATAAAGACTAGTTTGGTCACCTTAACGCTTATTTTAGAACTGAGGTTAGTCAAATAAAAGATACCATAAATGAGGGGTCCAAGAATATTCTGGAAGACCTCCTAAGTTTTCTCCATGCACATAAATCTCCTTCAAGGATAAATGTTTTAGCACCTTATTTGCAAGAGCAATGCTTCCATTTTATCTCAACATTGATTGTTGAGATTGAAGAACATCTTGCACATCTTTTAGAAGCTCTCTATCAAGAAATGAAAAATGAGGAGATGCTAGAAAAAATGAACAAGGAGACACTAGAACCGATAGTTATAGTGGAAAGGGAACTTTTCTTAGGAGGGCTTTTAGTTGCTCTTAGTTTTTATTCAACTTCCCTTCTACTAGTTCTTGGCTCATCTCAGCTTTGGTTTGTCAAGAAAAAAGCTTCAATTTGAGGGAAAGGATCTTCGACTTTCAAATATTCCAGTACTGATTTTGATTACCCTCTTCTAGACTGTTCTAGAAGACATACTAATGAGAGGGGTCGGTTTGAAGCATGAATCATAGGATAAAACTAATAGCACTAAATTGAATAAACTGAGAAGAATTATGCACAATCTTTGTATCGGAGCTCATATCATGTGGATATTGTGGATAACTAAAGAGATTTCAGGAATTCTCACAAGAGATCTAAGGGAGGATGATTCTTTATCCATATTCAATACTAAATTATTAATTCAAAAAGATGGCAATGTTTGAAATTTGACACCAACTCTTAGTAAAATTACTAAATCTAAGTCCTTTATTTTATTCTATATACAATTTTCTTTAGTGGATGCATGTAGAGATTCATAAGACTCAATATTGAACCAAGAAACAAATATTATGACAATGATTACCAGAAAAAGAGATTTGAAGATTGAAATAAATAACTAACATGATAACAGAGTTAAGGTGCCAAACAAACCTATAATTACTTTGTAATCAAATGCCATTTGCAAATTTCTAGTAAAACAACTGAAATGGCTTGCTTTCTTCCCCTTGCAAGTGGCAACTACACCATATTTAATACTAAAATTATTAATTCAAAAAGATGCAATGTTTGAAATTTAACACTTAATATCCTCATCAGAATGTTATCCATTTGGGTTGCCTTGAAAGATTTCATTAGCATGTAATACATAATTTTGCAACAAACACATCAACCATGATGCATACAAAAAAAAAGGATTAAAGCTTACTTGCAAGAGGTTGGCAGTAAGCCTAAACTAAATCCTCTAAAATCTTTAAGCCCATCACAAGCAAATTTTCTAGAATTTTTGTAGCCTGTATATGCCATATGTAATTTCAGAAAACAAATGAAAATGTATATACAATTTAAAAGCAAAAATTTGAAATTCTTCATACAATAATAATGTTATTGTAGTAGGCTCCAAACAAGAAACATGTCCTCAATAAATGATGTAAGAGACTCATGTTGGATATAAAACCAAAATAGTTTATGAAACAATGTAAAAAAATTATTGTCTTACATACAATTACACATACGAACACAGAGTTGTCTACAATAATGGAGTGGGCATGAAGAAGATTATAATCCTAATGTGATCATCTCTCTAATCCTTTCCAAGTAAAATTAAATCCCTACGGAGCCTCAAATAGAAATATGAAGGGACACATCATAAAGAGGAGATAAAAGATGCTAACAAGAAGATTTTTAGCAGTTATTCAAATATCCTAACACTAAATCTATAGTCAAAGTCATTGTGATCAAAGAGGCTCTACAGTATGATCCAAAAGCTTATGTTAACAATATCCTAGTGAAAGAGGATAGTAAGAATATTATAGACGTCCATGGACACTGGGAGATGACCAATCGAACCTAGCTATTTCTTAAGGAAATATACCATAAATTATAGCCTTTGGGTGACTTCCATTAACTTTCTAGATGGGAAGATATTGATTAACCATCTTTTATTTTATTAAGTAAAGTGTACTCATTGCAGGTAGAGGATATGCTTGTCTAAGCAGATTGTGGTTTTATTTGAATTTTTGAATCATTACCCCTATTCACATCAAAGGCAATCTTGTATTGTGACCCCTAGGAAGATTTCAACAAGTATGTAGGATAGCTAGATTAGTTAAGGCTAGGGTTAGTTGCAACATTGCATAGCAACCCTGGCCACTTGACACATTTGCACAATCACCTCTCTTGGGGTCACATGGTGTGTAATGTCTGAATAGAAAGGGGTGAGGGTAACCATCTAGTTCACCCAGTCCTACTTTTCTCACAAGTTGCTTAATCTTTATCTCTGTGATATTTAGAGCATAAATTCTCAATTAACTACTGAATGTTGCTTTTAGCTTTTTAGCCTATCTTGTACTCTCCAATTTATACCTCTACTATTTATACCTGGCTTATGAAAGATAACGTGGAGAATAAGTGCTTGTTGGCAATGGAAAATGAAATTGAGGTGGTAGAGAGTTATAGAATAATTAGTGACCACAATCTAAGAATCAAAAATTTCCTGAATGAAAAATCATTTCAACCTTTTAATCTCTAACAACCAACAAGAAATGCAAAAACTATAGTAAAGAGTAGTGGGGCATTGTAAAGCTTACCATGATGTTTGCAACAGTGTGCAGTGGAAATACCTAGAACACTCCAAAGACGCCAGCGTTGTAATATAAAATCTAGGTCTAGATTAAAAAATGCTTCTACACCAAACCCTGGAAAAAAACATGGTTAATTAAATTCAATATAAACAATAATCTAGAGATGGAAATTGAAAGAAACCTACAATTTTGACTTACTTCATAGGAGCCTTTTCTAAGTCTCAAAAAGAAATATAATTTTTGTGAAACTAAGAAAAAATTACACAGGCCATTAATCAAAAAGAGTTACATGAGATAGGACTGCATCTTTGTCTTTGTATTTAGTGCAAATAAGGGATAATATTATTTTATTTCAAAAGAGTATTAAAAATATTTTTACTATAAGTAGTAAATCTGCTATACATAAAATCCTTGATTGGAGAGAAATGAAATACAACTTCAAAAGTGTCGCCTCCACCATTTGAAACTATGCAGAATGTTTACCTTTATCTTGAGACCTTGTACCTCATTGTCCTTAGCTGAGAAAAATAACAAAATTAAAGACTATTTTTATGATAGGAAGAATATAAATAACCTTTTTTTGGCATAGAACCATAAAAAGGACATATATTTGAGATAAAGTAAATTATTTGCTAAACAAAATTTATAGTTTTAAACAAACCAGCTCAATCTAGCACTGCTCAACCATACACATTGAAATTTTTTTATTTTTTTTACAAATGAGTTCGAGGAAGGCTAAAAGGCACAAAGGCAAAAAGAATTTTCTTTGTTAAAATGAAAAATAGGGAGAACACCAAGTTAGGACCTTGTCTATTAACTATTATCAAGTAACAAACTATGCTTCAAAACCTGCATACAACATTTTTGTTTCTTAGTATTTTCATAAATATGATAAATAACACTAAAAATAAATTGAAGGAAGCAACTAAGAATGAAGCAGAAGCACAGGCTCTCCTTTTGTGTTTTTAGGTATGTGCAAATCTTGCATTCCCATAAATTCTATTGGAAGGAGACCCTAGAACTATAGTCAATGCTATCATAAAGAGATACTCACAAAATTGGAAGGTGGCTAACATCTGACAAAATGTGTGGCCATTTTAGACACCCTAGTGTTTGTCATAATTCAACATTGTCACAGAGAGGTTAATCAAGAAATGGATTTTCAAGCAACACAGGTAGCACATCATGAGGAAGATTTAATCCTTGAAAATACACCTAGCACATGGGAAGGCTTTGTAGATCACTTCAAGTTCAAAAAACCTTTCATAATCACTAATTAAGCTACCCCTAGCATAGAACCATTGGACAAAAAAGCATCACTAACCTGGAAGATGTTGGAGGTGTCAACTGGAGCAACATAATGGGTGAAACCGTAGAAGCAACAACAAGTTAATAGGTGTTGTGGTCATTTATGATTTTTATAATTAGCAATAGAAGGGTTGATGCATAAACTGATGTTTATAATGGGAGTGGTCCCCTAGACCACAACTAATGCATCAATAAAATAATCAAATTTTTTTGGTATTAAAAATTAAATTCCTAATTATATCATCATCTAGATTACATTTTTATGGCCATAAGAAGCATTTAGTTTAATCAACCACTAAGAAAGAAGCATACAAAAAGAAAATAACTATGCTACTGTATGTATTAAAGCATTTTTTGTTGGTAGAGAAGTAAACTGGCAAGATTGATAGAAATTTTTAAAAAAAACAAGAAGTATGACGGTAAAGTAGTTAGCACTTGAAAATAATAATAAAAAGTATCAACACTAAATTCAATAGTGCAGCCTTCACAAGATGTACACTTCCAACAAAATGTAGTAACAAAATGGGACAAAATCTGAGTTATTTTCTTCATATCTCTGTCAAAATTGGGTCAAAATTTGCAATAATCTTAGACCAAACAAAATTTCAATAAAAGATAGTACAAAGCAAACTCCCATTGAAATTGCTCAATTCTAGATAGTACTATCAAGAATAGTGCTACTAGGATCAAAATCTTGATTGAAAAGCTAAAAGAACACCAAGAGGGCCAAATCAAGCAAGACACTAAAGTAAAAGAAATAAGAGTCACGTTGGGCCTAGTACGAGGACCCAAGCGAGCAAGAAAAAATCATTAAATCTGAAAAAATGATCTCACAGAGTTCACTAAGCTTCAAGAGGACTTTTATGTGCAAAAAATGGAAACTGTTGAGACTTTGAAGCACCTTTAAGTGTTCAATCTACTTTTTTTGGGTGTTTTTTTACCTTTGCTAGGGGTTCACTTTGCAAACATTTTGATCATGCAAAATCATAATTTTTTCAAGGACTTCAAAAATTTTAAGGTAAGGTTATTTAAGCATCACAATCTCTATTCATCTACAATACTTTGGAACTAAGCATAATTGAATTATTCTTTGTCATTATTGAATGTTATATTCTATGGATGGATTACAATTGTATGCAATTTCAGGATCATTATTAAAATCCTATAAACATCAAAACATTTATCATAGCTTTACATATAGAGAAAATATTTTAGAGCTCTACTTGCTTTATTTAATACATTATGTTGTGATAGTTGAAAAGAAACATTCATTATGAAATGCAAAGGAAGGTTGTAATAAGACATATCATCATCATGTATAAAAGAATGTCACTTTCACATATCACTATCCCTAGGCTTTTCATTAGATTTAAAATGAAAACAACACTGAAGAGAAGTTGTTGAATAGTTTGTTATCATTACAACATCCATGCCTTTAAGCATTACAACCTATTGCTTTGGAGATTTTAAGGTTCACCATAGCATTGTGTGTCACAACTTTTCGGTGGTTCAAATTGTTGTTTGACCACAAAAGATTGGGTCAGTATGGATCTGAGAAGTTGATAGAGAATGATGTTGGAAATAAATACTAGATGTTGTGATAGAGCTTGATGGCATCTTGGACGTGTAGGATACTAGGCTAAGGTTTGTACCTACTTAAGAATCAATGTCAAAGGGAAAAATCCTTTCCAATCTCAAATCTAGACTAAACACAATTGTAGAAAAAAAGAGGTGTAAATGGTGACCAATGGCATTCTTGTTTGAGTGTTGTAAGCACTAATTGACAGACACTATGATCGTGTTCAAAGGTGGCTTTGCAACAACACAACAAAATTTACCGGCAATCATGAGTACAAAAGTTGCAATTAGAGGTAGTTACAACCCTTACAGAGCTCAAACAAGATCTATTTTTATGTGTTTGCAAGTGCCATGTCTGTCTCTAGCAATATGTTCTAAAAAAAGGCCACAAGATTCTAGAAATGTATGCATGCAATTAATATCAATAAAATATTGATTGATTACAAGTTATAAATGGTACCTATCTTTGCACATTTTCCTTATAATTGTTGCCTATATATTATGTTTGTCTTTGGCATTCTTTTCCAATTAATAGTTGTATATTTATTGTTTCAATACTGTCAATGAACATCCCTATTTTTCAGTAGTAATAAATATCTTGGGTGAAACCTATAAGAAAGGGCTTGAGGGATATGCATTGTCTTTCAACCAAATGCAATTGGCATGTGTAAAGCTAGACTTGACAATGTTTTCCAGCATCTTGCTTGCTTGTGCCAAAATAAGAGCTTTGGAACAAGTTTAAACATTCATCAAAACTGACTTGCAACTACCCTGGTAGACATGTATGCAAAATGTGGAACCATAGACAAGGAATGTCAACTGTTTAAGATAATTCCTTGAAGAGATGTCATCTCATAAAATGGAATGATTGCAAGATATGGATAAAATGGATTTGTTGAAAATGCTTTAGACAATTTCAAGAAAATGTAACTGGCAAGTGTAAAGCCAAATTCCAGAACCTTTTCCAAAATCCTTCTTGTCTTTGCTAAAATGGGAGAGCTTTGGAATAGGGTATAGACATCCATCATTTTTTTATGGAAGGGGGATTTTTGATAGATATGATAGTTGGAAAAGCTCTTGTAGATGTGTACGCAACATATGGAAGCATAGACAAGGAACTTGTGTTGTTTGATAGAATGCCTCAAAGAAATGTGATCTCACGGAATGCCATGGTTGTAGGGTGCACAAAATTTGTTTTTTTAAGGGCTTTTAAAACTATCAAGCAAATGTGATTGGTAGTTGTAAACTAAATTCCACAACTTTACTAGCATCCTCCCTGTCAGTGCCAAAATGGGAACTTTGGAACATGGTTCAAACATCAATCTAAGCATAAAAGGAGGGACACTTTTTTTAGATGTTATAGTTAAAATTTTCCTAGTAGACAAGTACACAAAATGTGGAACCATCAAGAAAAACCTATCTAAAAAATACATCCCCATCCCTGAACGTGGGGGAGAATATTGAAAAGGGTTTAGAAACATTCAAGAAAGCAATTGACAAGCTTCTTAATATGGAAGCATAGATAAGGCATGTGAACTATTTGACAAAATACCTCAAAGAGACGCATCCTTGTGAACTGCAATAGCTGTAGGAAATGCACAAAATAGATTTCTTGAAAATAATTTATAAGCATTCAAGCAAATGTAATTCACAGGTGTAGAGCCATACTCAACAACCTTTGCCATCATCTTGCTTGCATGTGCCAAAATCAAAGTTTTGGAATAGGGTATGGCCATTCATCGAAGCATAATGGAAGGGGGACATTTGTTAGATGTTATAGTTACAACCAAACATGTATGCAAAATGTGTATTACCATGATTGCAGGATATGCACAAAATGGATTCATTAAAAATACATGTAAAAACCATGTTACAAAGATGTGAAACACATGAACTATGCTTGAAATTTTTAATTTACAAAATGAAGAGAAATACTAATTAATAATCTAACCTGGGACGTGCTCATCAAAGACGAAAGTGACTCTAATTAAACAATTTCATAAGCATATAGGTAGTCTTCTTCATCGGGCACATCTTCTGAGTCTTAAGGGAATAACACAGCAAGGAGTCGTGGCTCTTCTCATTGAATTCTTGTTTGATGCAGAACATGGTTTTTCCGTTTGATTTGTTTTCTTGAATTTTTTCTCTCTTTCCAGACTTCAAATGTGTTTTTCATTTAATTTGTTTTCTAAACTTCTTCCCTCTTTTCTCGATTTGAAAGCACAAAATTTCACTCTTTCAAAATATTTGATCTACAAAAGTAAACATTTTTTTTTTTCTTTTTACATTTAGTTTTATTTTTTTTATTTTTTAAAAATATAATAAAATTATAAAATTTATAATGTAATAAACACACCTAATTGATTAAATCATAATATTATCAAATATAAAATTGTATAATTTCTTTTTTATAAAATTATCAAATAAATAAAAATATAAATAATAACTTTACTTGATAAATTATAAAAGTAATTAAAAATGATAATTTTAATTAATAAATTATAAAAGCAATAAAAATTTATAAATATAATACTAACTATATATACTTAACTGCGTAGGATAAAGGATGTCGTAATGTTAAAAACCTAAATGTGCTCATTATTAAGATCAAAGGGTCCCTCAAAGAATCCAGCTAGCATTGTAACGCTCACCGATGGATTATTTAAACCCTTGAAATTTCTAATTTATCATTATCCATTTTATAGCATATGACAGAGGCAAACATATATATTTTGGTATGTGTTGCATTGATAGCGGATAAAACTTAACCAAACTGGAGGAGTCAAATGTCAATACCTTTGGAGGAGCGGAAACCAATCGCAGTGGCAGTAAAAGGTGGCAAAAAATTACAAATAGTTGAGATTCGATGAACCACCTTGTCGGGCTTCTCGAGTAATTTCATTCATTCATGGAGAAAATGAGTTCATAGAACTCATATAGGACATGCCTTCAACGTAATTATAATATGTTCTATAAACTAGCAATTGCATCTTAGTGTGCAATGGGTACATCGAAGAAGCGAGGAAGGTCAATTAGGCAATATTTTGGTACATTTTTTTGCATACATTTGTGTAGTACATGAAATCAATTGGTAAAACCTATGAATCAGGAATATAATCAGGCTCTATAGAAGATCATATGATTCAATATAGTGTTGGAGATATTTTGGCAATATATTTGTACCTATAAAATATTATGATAATATCTCCAACCCTAGCACTCAACATATATGAGTGTGCAAAATAAACCTTGTGTTGTAAACTAATATATAATTTAGACATCCATCTCCATACGTAAATTTCAACACCCAAATCAACCTTAGTTAGTTGAGTATTGTTATCCTAACATTTTCATAACTACTCCATGATTCTCTCTAAATCCCCATGCTCTTTCCTTTTTGACTACTCGCACCTTACAAATTATTGTAGTTGTAAATAGAAACTATGACACCTAGTGCCACTCCAAATAGAACACCCCAAATATGGTAAGTAATGAAAAATTAATCAAACAAAATATTTCAAACAACAATATTGCAAGATGTATTGTACCTGCCCCAAATGGCCTGCTTAGGTAGGGGTCCCATGAGGGGGGCTTAAGCTCTATGGATTATGATCAAATTTGATAGAAAAAAGAATAGAGGAGTAATAGTCATTTATTTAGTCATTAATTTAGCCATATATTTAGTCATTTATTTAGTCATTTTTATTTGTCTAATATTAGTCATTTATTTAGTCATTTTTATTTGTCTGATATTAGTAATTTATTTAGTCATTTAGTTGTGATTTTACCTGATGACCAAATTAGTCACTTATAAATGACTAAATTTGTCATTTATTTTCAAAATACTACTAGTGTTAGTCACATGACTAAAAGTTTTAGTCACGTAATCATTTATTTTCCAAATTCTACTAGTGGTATATTCCTCTTTAAAGACTAAATAACTATATATGTGGACCATTCCTCTTACTATTAAAGTAAATAAAAACCTATGAGAGAAAGAAAATGGAAGTGTTTGCAACAATCCTAAAGGTGCATAAATTCACCACTAACTATTTAGCTTAATCTATGCCAAACTGTCTATTATCATTTTTTAAGTCTTGTATCCATCTATCTTTATAAATTTTACCCACTCAACTCTTACCAATGAAACTTGGTTTAGGTTATATATTTTCTTGAAGGCCTTCATGAGGCTATTTCTCACCTCATGGTCACTAATAGGAAGAACATTTTCAAGGCTATCCACATACAAATTTTAGATTTAAAACATATGCAACCATGTGTGAAGGTTGTTCAACTTCTCCTAATTAGAAGAACTCTAAGGTGGGGTCTCACTCACAAATGGTAGCCTTCATATATCCAAACATATTTCCAATGCACTCATTTATCTTCCCAATACCAGGATTGTCAAAATCCACTAATTTGATGATAGTGAGAGGGGATATAAAACATGTGGTGTATCTCATATTGACCAAAAATTATAACTAACCATAGTCTCTTGCACCCTCTTTGCTTCCTTTGTCTGAGTTCATCCACCTATTCCATGCATGTGTCATAAATATAAGTTGTAAGGAATTTTGTAATTCAAGTATCCTTTGTAGTAGAATGAAATAGGAAACAAGTTATATCTCAATTGTTTTGATGAAATATCTCCTTGCAAAGTAAAAAATAATGCAAATGAAGTGTTGTGGTTGAAAATAAACATAAGAAACTATTTTTCTTCAACCACTTGTTTGACCCATTCTATCTTTCTAATGTTTTGAGTCATTGTTCATAATATGCACACCAAAAGGGGTCTAGTAAATGTTCATGCATGTGGATTGAAATATTATCTTTGTTTCCCTACAAATATATGTTACATTGGTAATCACCTAAACTAAATTTTGAGGAACAACCTCCTCAATGGCTTCTCTTGTGGTCTAAAACTCATCATCCTTGTTTTTGCGTAACCAATCAATTTCCCTCATGAAGGAAGCTCCATCAATGCATGAAAATATAATGTTGATTACTAGGAAATGTTTAATGAGCTCTTTTGATAAGGAGATAAAGAAATGCAAAAAAATACCATTACCAAAAAAAGTTTGGCAAGGACCTCACCTAAATCATCCCTAGCCTACACATTGAACATATTTGTTATTGGTTTCAATGATGATGAACCTATGGCCCTATGTTTCCATTTTGATTTCATTGCATTTACCTCAAATGTCAAAAATGCAAGTCTAAACCTCTTTTACTATAAACTCTTGGAGTAGTGATGTCCCCATGAAATAATCTTATCATCTCAACCCCCTCACAAATTGCAAGTTTGGTACAAGGATCAACCCCTTTACCAAGGATATGTAAAAAGTGTGCATTAACCTTGTATTGTTTCCCTTCATCCTCTAGACAAATGGTGTATTTTCAATATCGACTCTCACCTGAATTAGTAGCCCTCTTAATGTTAAGAAATTTTGTAAATTAGCACCAAGGGGTTTTCTTGGTAATCAAGCCTTAAGAATATAGTGTCAACAACTATGAAGGGAAATTTGTTTACATTACACTCCCAAAATCAAAGTTGTTATCACCATTGAATGAACTCATCTTGACCTTAAGATGAACAAATAAAACAAGAATAGCAATATGAATATAAAAAAACCAACAAAATATTATATATATCTCAACTTCAAAAAATCATATATTTTACATGCCAAAAAAAATTAAAAATTAAACAAAATTTATATATGCATCTCAACTTTTAAAAAATCGTTAATTTTGCATGCCAAAAACAATAAAAAAATAACTCTTCAATATTGAAAAGGGTTTAAAAAATGATGTTTGAACAAGTTAATTTTTTAAGTTTGTGGGGTTGGAGGTTGAAAAACTTTAAAATACATAAAATTTTGTAACTTTGAAGATTTGAAAATGATGTATGAAACCATTTTCCTCCATGGTCGAGTATTTGACATTTCAAAACAAAACAAAAACAAAAGTAGATTAAAAAATCAAGAAATATTAGCATCCTTCTTCCTCATTTTCATCTTCCTTTGTCCCTTATTTTTCTTCACCTCTCTTCAATTTTCAAATTCTTAAAATCATGTCTTACTTGCAGAACCAAAAATATAAAACCATAAATGAAAACAATAAAATAATAGTGTAGTAAGGCAATAGGAACAAAATATGAAAAACTTATGTTAGGGGCCCACACAATCTTTTAGGTTTTTTTTTTCAAATGTGGGTTTTAAAAAAATCGCGTTTCAAGTAAGACATTGTCAGGGGCATCAAAATATCCTTGAGACATCATAGGCACATCAAGGACATAATGATGTCCCATAGGGTTCCTTTAATAGGTAGTGTCCCAAGAGACATCCCCATATTGGAGAGGCATCCCTAGGACATCCCCAATTGTTAAAGAAAAAAATGACAAGGTAGGACTTTCTCGTCTCTTAAACCCATTGAAAACAAAGGACATGATTTTTTAAAATAACCCTATTAGCCTTTAAATTCAATAAAAAGGGTTAAACTATAAACCTAAACCTACCCTTGTCTTAAAAAAAAGGTTTAGGACCATTAGGTTTAGGCTTACATTGGCAAGGGTGGTGTTTAATAAATTAAGTACTTACTAAGCATTAAAAAATTAAAAAATAAAATCCTAACCATAACCAAAACCATAAACTAGACGAATTAGTTTATAGTTAAGATTAGATTTAACATAAAAATGGCAACATTTAGTTCTTTTTTAACCTTAATTTTTTTTGTCAGGGTTCATGTCTAGCTAGAAGTGTAAAACTTAGGGTTTAAGGCTTTAAGTTGAATTGTTAAAAAAACCACCTCTTTCATATTGTAGCTAAAGAATAAGTGAAACAAGCATGTAAATCAATGCAGACATCTAAAATTGTCCACACTTGACTATAGTTGACTTTATCCTATCCTAAGATTAATTAAATAAATATAAATATTTAATTAACCTTTTCAATCATCCCTCAGCCATTGACTTTATCCTTAGTATTTATTAGGTCACCCTTTTTCCTTTGACCCTCAATACCCTAGTAAGGCATCAGACTTCATCCTTTTCTAATACCCCAATGAGCTATTAGACTTCTCCCTTTGCTAATACCTTGATATTTGACTTCTCCCTTCTTTGATACCCCAATATCAAACTTCTTCCTTCTTTGACACCTCAGTATTAGAATTACTCACTCTCTAATACCCAATATTGGACTTCTCTCTTCTTTGATACCTTGATATCAGACTTCTCTCTTCTCTAATACCCTAATATCAAAATTCTCACATCTCCAATACCCCAAATCAGACTTCTCCCTTCTCTAATACCTCCGTATCAGACTTCTCCCTTATGTGATGCCCCAATATCAAACTTCTCCCATCTCCAATGCTCTAATAAAGGTATCATACTTCTCCAATTTGGTGCCTGGATAAAGGCATCAAAATTCTCTTGTTTACTTTGCTTCCTAAAACCCCAATGAAGTCCTTCAATTAATCTATGAAATCCTAGCCCTCTAGTCCATCTACATGGATTAAAATCTAAGACAACCATCACCTAACATGTTTTCTCATGCCCCTCCATGCTCCCACATGTGTGAGGATACCAACTTAGCCCCCTTCCTTTCTCACACGCATGTGAGCATGCTTACTTGGTGGCAGGTTAGCTCTCCACATCAACTAGCTCCATCCTCCCACGTGTGAGCATGCTAACCCATTCCACTCTTTTCTCATACATGTGCATGTATGCTAACTTGGAGGTATGCTAATAATGTGCCTCATCCCTTGGCCTTGACTCATCTTCACCTCTTTGCTCATACATATGTGAGAATATCTCCCACACATGCCACCTTCCTCACACATGTGTGAGCATGCTTGGCCTTCCATGTCACATGCCTCTTTCTCTATTCTTATTTAATCATACACCTTGATCAAATCACATATTATGACCTCAGATCTTTTTTCTCCCTTTTGACACTATTCACAATACTATGACTTCAATCTATGTAACTTCAGTCTTATTCCTTCATTCTATCTTTGCATCTTGGCCCTCTATTTTCCTCTTGGAAAATATATTTAATAGAGGCTTATCACCTCATTTCATCATTCATTTGTTAATCTTATGCTACCATTTTTATGAGCTAATCATCTATCTACACCCTTACACTATCAAATTGGTGACATGTCTACAAAGAGCAACCAAATCCTATCCATTGGAACATGTCCACAACCAATAATGAATGCGTAACAACGTTATGTTTGTTCTTATCTTGCATTCTCATTCATCACCTTTGTTGGTTTTCTATAAGTATACTTTTATTTGAGTTTTAGATTTGTGTTTGTGTACTAATCCATTTGTGTTGAAATCTCATCCAAAAGATTTACAATTAGAAAACTTGAATGCATATCATAATGTTTACCCTATTAAGTCTAATATTTTTTCCCTATAGTCTAAAGTCATAAAAATGAAAACAAAATCAAGTATATATAACAAAATAAAAATAAAAAAATTATTGTTTTTAAGAAAAATCCATTGAATAATTCATAGGCTTTCATGGTTTTTACCTTGCATTGACCAACTATTCAAAAACCCAACCATGTCAATCTTACTCAGCATGGTTATGGGATTGGTTGGCATTACATGCAAGTATTATTTTCAAAAAAAAATCTATACTGTGATCAAAAGATTTATGCCTTCTCTAAATTTGTTCTTTACACTTCTCTTGCAGCATTTAAGTTCATTTTGTGTATTTATATAATTTCTTTATTTGTCAAGTTTTTGTCAAGTCCCCTAGTCTTAAGTAAAAAATTTAGGCTACCAAAGTTTTTGAACCATGGATATTGCAATTTTCATGAGTTTTCCATTCTAAATCAAGAAATTTGATACAAAAGTGAAATTCCCAATCAACAAGCCTCCATTTGTTGCACACCAACAAAGTGCTAGAATATTGTCATTTATGTCAAAGGAAACATGCAATGATATAACATGCAATAGTATAACATGCAACAATAAATAAAGGACATGCAATGATATATTCCCCATTGGCGCCACTTATACATGAAACAAAGCATGCAAAAGGAAAGTTCCACTCATGGATAGAACAAAAGTGTGGGGTTGGATAATTAGATAAACAAAGCACCATAAAAAAAAATCAGATTTGAAGATCTATTGCTAAAAACAAAAAAAAGGAAAGCATGCAAAAAGAAATCATAAAGATAGCAAGAAAAATGAAATCATAAAAATAGCATGCTAATTAGATTTGAAGATCTATTGCTAAAAACAAAAAAAAATAGGAAGGCATGCAAAAAGAAAGCATAAAAATGAAATCATAAAAATAGCATGCTAATTAGATTTGAAGATCTATTGCTAAAAGAAAGAAAAAAGAAAGCATAAAGATAGCATGCAAAAAGATAGCCATAGATACATGCTAAATGGAGTTGTTTTTCTTAAAAAAAGGATCTATATCTAAAAACAAAACAAAAAATGAGTTTTTTTGTTGTGGCTGAATTTTCTCCTTAAAGCGCTATATCCTTTTTAAAAACAAATGCCTTATGGTTTTACTTTTAAAAAGTCTAATGCTTTATTTTTCATATGAAAAATTTGCATGTAATAGTTTTTTTTTAAGAAGCTAGACAAAAAAAATTAGTTGTGTGAAGTAGTCTTCATGGCAAATTAATAAGAGAAAATAAGTTGACTTGAAAGGAACTAATGCTATTTTTTGAAAGGTGTAAGGGGAAAAATTGGACAAGAAGATAAGTGCATAGATAAAGTTCAATTTTTGAAGAAGTTGATTCAAAGAAGGGGTTTGTTGTTATTCGTCTTTCATCAAAAATATTTTATACCTATTAGTGTGAAGGTTGGTGCCTCTCATTTTTAGTGATATGCATTGGGTTCGTGCTCAATTGTGAGTTGGTGCTTACTTTTGTAATCAAAGATCTGTGTCTTTTGTTGGTGCCTACTTAGTAATGTAAGCAAATATTTTGCCGTGGTTTTTTTCTCGAATGGACTTTCCACATAAAACTAGTGTTCATTTTGCTTATGGATTCATTTTCACTATCAAGTTTTGATTATTCAATTTTTAAAAAGTTTAAAATAGTTTGTATACCGATTCACCCCTCTCTCAGTATAAGTGTGTGCTCTTCACAAAGACGTCAAAAGAACTATGTGGATTTCGTTTGGTCTCTCTTAATACAAGGGTCTTTAGTAAAATTATGTTATTTGTTGAAAAAAGTCTTGCCTCCCCATACACCTTTGATAGTCTCCAAATTTTATTTATGCATCTACATTTGGGCATGCCAAGGATAATTTTCATGTCAAAATATCAAAATTTTGATTATCTTGCCACCATTGAATTGGAGTATCTTGTCTACTTTGCCAACTTTCCTGCATACAAATTTCCTTTTATTCAACTGTTGGATATTAGGTTCTTGTGAAATCTTGAGATACTGAAATACTAAGAAACACGATCATCTACCAAAAAACATAGTTAGAAGAGAAATATAGAATAGGCTAGAACATCTTGTCCTATACTAAATATTCTAGACAACAAAGAAATATGCATGCAACTCTAGCTTCACAAGGCTAATTTTTTCTATTCAAAGCTCCTTTTAACAGAGGAGGAACTCTTTCTATAATAGTTTACATTTTACCACCCTAGTCTTGGGCCATTTTGTGGTAATAGTAGGTGGCCTTCTTACCACAACACCACAAGCGTATGGACTAAAAAAATTGAATATTATACAATGTGGATCCTATATTACAAGTGATTGAATTGTCAAGTACAAATAGAAAAGACAACCGACAGAATAAAACTGCAAGATATAAGGCAGACAAATGTTATATGGATAAGAACCAAATACTAATGCCACATTCTGCAAATTCTTTTGAGTTGTTCAATATCAATTTTACACATACATTAACTGAGAAATTTGTTTCACGTAAAAAATCTATTTAAATGAAAACCCTATGAGAGCAACATTGATATGTTCACAACCCATCTTCAAACCCTGGAATGTGATCAAATTAGATGAAATGTTAAATTGCAATATAACTTGTAAATACTATCAAATTCTAAAACTAAACTAACATAGTACCATAGAGGCAAAAGATGAACATTCACAAAGTTGATATTAACAAGTAGCTTAAAATAATTGATAATATTTTTTAAGTTGGGGCTCGATCAATTTAATTTTTAGGGAAACTTAAATAATATTATTTTAATAAATTAAAAAAAAAAAAAAAAACACTTAAATATGAAAAGTATTGTTTATACTTGGAGGGAAAATCAAATAAATAAAGGCCCAAAAAAGACAACTATAAAAGCACTTTTCCTCATTTCATAATCAATCAAGTTATCATCTTTGTATCCAATTTTCAGATTTGAGCAATTTGTTCAATCTAAAACATAAAAGGACAAAAACCCTTGATTTATTTGGAGTTTGAGAGGATAAAAACCATTTTGTATTCTACATTTGAGATCAAAGACGAAAACACTTATTTCCAATCTCGAGTGTTTCCATCTAAAAATCACAATTGTGCTAAATTTGTGGTGGATTTAGATTTTGCTACAATGTCACTCAATGTTGTTATGGTGCTTTTGGAAAGCAAAAATCATCATTTCATCACTATTTATATATTGAGTTTTAGATATTTTGGCAAATTCTTTGACATCCTAGAAATTTGAATGAGTTTTTACAATCATCAAAATTGTTGGTTGACATCATTGGAGGGTTTTGACACTATTTTTGGAGTGGTAACCCAATGGCACAAAAATTCAGAAATTCTTTTTCAAGGGTAGCAAACTATTTTTGAGATATTTATTGCTAATTTGGGATGCATCAATTATGAGGACAATCTAGCATACATGTTTACTTGGCACTTTTGAGATCTAGTTTATGTTTCCCAGGCCTAATATGCATTGCATCAATAGCAAGGAGGGTTAAAATGAAATATCCCCATTTATTTTTTTATTTTTTTAACACACACTTCACCTGTTAATGTTAGCCCCAGAAAGATGACAAGTTGAAAGCAACCCTTCACTTTCTGATCACTCAGATCCCGAAGTGGGTAAGGTGAGAGCATACGGTGTAAGGGGATCTGTTAGTAATAAACTGAAATGCCGAAAGTACAAATGATATTGGTGGCAAGCCGACCAATATAGAAAATGTAAATACTTAGGCAACAAGCCAGCCTCTTCCACTTTTCAGCAAGCTACAAGAAAGTAAATGAAAGTAAAATGCTTAGGCGGCAAGCCATCCTCTTCCACTTTTCAGTGGGAAAGAACACAAAGTACTGAAATTAAAGAGTTGGTCAGTGCTACTCAAACAACGTTACAATATGGCATTAGATTCAATACAATAAGAGAGAACCAAACCAAAATAAAGCCCAAGTGTTAGGAAATCATCTCAATGACATTACAATGACTAGGAAACATGATATAATGATGAAATACTGAAAATACCAGGTCTGATATGAAGGAGCAGCAAACTTATATGAAAACGCAGTATGCACGAACTCCAACCAACAACCTTAAAAAGCTCATATCTCCCAAACTGCAACTCCAAATGACCTCAAACTAAAAGAAAAAGAAGCAGAGAAGCTAGGCATCCAAGTTCAAGCATAAAAACTCCTCCCAATAACTCTATTTATTTTTGCACGCTTCTCAATTCAACAATTACCAAAGGGAACAACTCCCAAGGAGGGCGACTAGCAACCATAAATCAGATTCTCCTAAAATTGCAAGATTCCAAGCAAAGGGGCACCCATATACCAGGAACAGGATGAGCTAATACCCACAAAATCTCGTCAAGTCACCAAAAAAGTACAAGCATAAACGTGGATCAACTAGGTATGAAGATGCACTCCAAAAACCCTCTAAATAGCGAAGAACACACCAAAATGTCTCTAGAAGACATCAAAGCCATGCCAAACTAAAAACATCAATGAAGCCATCACCATTGAAGCTTAATTTGCAACCTCTGAGTGAAGAAGAAATCACTGATTAGCTAGGAGTTGTTTTTCAAACTCGAAACTGATGAAGAAACTAGGAAGCATCTCAACCTCGAAGCAAAAATTTGAATAAAATTCAACAGCACTTCGTTATGAAAATATAATGGATATCAAATGAAGAGGCAAGGCACAGTATATATAGATTTCCAAACCTAGAAGTTTGAATTTTATTTTCCCTCCAAAAGGGATTCCACATTTGGAGCAATATTATATTTAATAAAATCAATTTATCCCTCATACTTGGGCGTCCAACTTGAAAAGGCATAAATTAAACCTAAAAAATGTATTTATCTCCAATTTAGGTGTCCAAACCCATGAAGTCCACTTTTAAGAACAACTTAAGCTATGTTGCTTAGGTGTGGGGTCCAAAAGAAACCTTAAAATATAACATAACTTAAATTATTAAACTTTCCTTTTCAAGCTCCAAGAATGCTAGAAAGCCACTACCAAAATAAAACTGCCTCACTGCTAGAATTAGAAACTGTGTTGAGCTGCTACCAAACTGCACTGCCAAAAATAACACTTACTAAAAATAGCATACTGCTAAAAATAGTGACTCCAAACTTTGTTTGAGCACAAATCGGGCAATCATCGTAACTTACTAAAAATAGTAAGTCCAAGAATATCCTTTGATTGAAATGCATGTCACACCCCTCTGAAGCTCTCTAAAAACCCAGAAAGACCCAAAAGACAAACTATCATACTCTTGCATGCAACCCTTGAAAAGTTAGAAAGAATCCTCCTAGAAAATAAGAAACCCTAATTCTACCTCGAACTATCCTACGGGCCTTTGGAAATAGGCTAACGGTCATTGAAAAGTGTAAGGCTAAAAATGGGGACATTATAGTCCGCCCTTCCCAAAGATTTCTTCTCCTCAAGTAATGCCACCACAACTCCAAAAATATTAGACTGATCCACACAAAACCAAGTAGGATCCCAAGGTCCCATGTCCATCTCAGGAAGGACCCACCATATCGATGTTGCGCCACTATGATGACATCAGTGAAACCATCGTGCCAAATTTGCACAATCCTCCCTTGTAACCCCAAAATGTTACCATCCACGAGACATAAGTTGAAAAACCTGGGAGGCCTGAATTCAATACCTTTCAGCATCTCTTTCCAAATGGCTCTAAGAAGTCCATATTTGCAATGCCACTACCTATCACAACCCTGGGCAATACAAAGGAAAGTATGCACAACTCAAAACAATACTCCTCAACATATCTCCACATGGTGTCAAGCAGAGCCATGACTGTATATGTGACTCCCTCAAATCTTCTCGCTAAAAGGAAAGCCATCCCTCGAAAGAGATCAACAAATATATCATCATAATACCTCACACAACCACGAATGCTCCTGAAAAAATTGACTGTTCCAATTCCAAGAGTCTCAGAATGGTGAACCCAAGCAAGTGGAGGTTTGTTGTCTTGAACTAACACTAAAAGGGAACTACCAAGGCTTGCATCACAAACCCTCATATAATGAACTCCCTGAGTTTGGAAGGTTTGAAGAAACCAATAGTCACTGCTAATCAGAGCTAGAAACAAGCTACAATCTGAATTTAGTGCTTTGCTCAAGTGATAACAGTAGTTCCCATGAAATCCCAAGCATTAGCATGTGAGAAGATCATAGTGTTGCATAATAACACCTCGAAAGTGGTTGGGAAACACTTCAAAACAATCTCCCACTAAAACCTTGTACCTCCTTCGCAAGAAATAATGTGCCAATTCTCATGAATGAGAGTAACTCCAAGTGTAAGGTGATTGGTTTGCAACCAAACAACAAACTCAACACTCAAAATATGCCCCTATCTATGCCAAGGAAGAGTAACCATCCATCCTTTTCTCCAAACCTTCCTTATAATTTCACTCCAATCCATTTTTTGATGAACAAATGGAACTACCAAATGGTTGGTAAAGAAGGGGCAACACCATAAAATCTGAAAATTTGATCCATATCCCTCCAAAGATCATTCTTTTCATATGCAATAAGCTCCATCAAACCATGTTGAGGATCCTAGGCATGGATAACCAACCAAGAATGATCTCCAACACATTGGGGAAAGTACACAACACATCTCCAAGTGCCCATCAAAACCAAAAGTACACTCAAAAAATTAGTGACTTCTCTGGTGAAACACTGAAGCCTATCAATTAAAGCTTCAACAACAAAGGAGTCTGGAACAATCATTGTCTTCAAAGCCAATTCCCAAAATGGACTAGTATGAGCTAAAGCATCACTCAACCCAAGGAATGTATTTTCAAACATGTAAATATCCTATGTTGGTCCATCTTTCTCCCAAGCTTCATAAGTAACAAGTTTGAAATCTTCTCTCGTTGTTGTATTGTAATTTCTAGTAGCTACCAAGACATGTTTTGGTAACACCTTGATGTCAAAATTGTGGAAGTCACCATGATTCAACACTTCCCATGTGAAAACTACATCCTCAAACCCGCTTATGCATTCTTGATCAAACAATCTTCTTGGAAGATTATCAATTGCAAGGATCGGCTCACCCTCATGATTTGCTTGCAAATCATCGATAAGTTGAAAACCATATTCTATATTTTGTTTAGAAACTTCATCAAGATCCAATTTCTTGCTATTGTCACTTGTCGTTTCATCTCCACTTCAAAGAGGGGATTATCAGAAATTGACTCAACACCCACTTCAAAGTGAGGATTGTAAAGAATTTGGAAGTCATCCCTTTCCTCTTGCTCAATTCCATCTTGTTGATCCAAATTTGTGCATTCAACTTCTGATTTTCTTGTGAAGCTTTCTAGATCAAACTCCTCTCGAAGACTATCAAGCTCACCAATTACTTGCTTAATTTCTTCAACTCTTTGTTCATTTGTAATGAGCCTAACTCAATCTGACCTCAATCTCTTCAATTTTTTTCCTTGTAATTTCGTCAAACAGTTGGTGTGCAAAGTTCTTGTTTACTGATTTGAAGTTTTCAGTTTGATGTTGTTGCTTGAAATGAATGCTATGATGATTTGAAAGCTTAAAAATACTTCTACAATGTCTAAGAAAGGATCTAAATGCAATGCAATACTCTTTTTTTGTATTTTCAAGAGCAAATAGATGAAAAACTACATGAAGAAAGTGCATCTACAACCAATTGACATTTTGTCAAACACTTGGCATGCATACTAATAAACTAAGTTTGAATGATATTAAAATGCTTAATTACAACAATATATAACTAGCAACTTATATCTCCTTGATTGAAATGAAATGTTCAATACAATGCTCATATAAACTAGCCAAGACTCTTGGCATTACAATGTTATCAAAATATGACAATGCTAGTATAGATGCGCACCTACAGCCGCAATACAAACTAACCTATATGCAATGATATTGTGAAAAAATCATAGAGGAACCTAATTGTTTGATGGCGCCCTTGATGATAGATGATGAAGTAATCAATAGCAATGCTCAATGATCAATCTCCAAGCCAAATCGACCCTACAGGCAAGTCGTCCCTGTTCTGGCCAGCAAAGTGAATATAAAATAATCTCCAACAATTCCAAGCCTCCTCAAGACCCAAACATCATCGCCATGACCCTAGGAGAGGTGTTCCCAAGGAAAGAAGGAAAACTGATGCATGAATGAGCTCCCACAAGCAAATTTGTACCTTCTCATGGCATCCTTCGATCACTGTAAATTATTTCCAGATTGCTGCTAAAAATATCAAACCACTCCAATGCTAAAATGCTAAATGAAATGGCCAAATCGATGCCAAGATGAAGTGAAAATGATCTCCTAAGCAAGCTCCACAAAATTGTCCCTTGGCCACTAATTTTGTCCAAGTGGGATGATTGAATTATCACCTCCTCAATTGCAACCCTTCAGAGGATATCTCACCCCCTCAGTTATGCTATCAATGGGAGTTTTCATTCCCAAAGACAATGTTGATATTTTGTAGAAACCCTTGGCTCCACAAGATGCTCATCAAATATAAATGTCAATAAATGGATGATGAGAAGCAAGCCAACACCATCTATTTATTCTTTTTCTCTCAAGAGGTTGGCCCCTTCTAGAAGTCTCTAATAAAACATTATAATATTATTATATTTACACTTTATTATAATAATATAAAATATAACTCATAAAGTGCAAATATGAAATATAACACAATATGTTATCCAACAATATTTTTTCTAACACAATGTGTTATCCAACATCCAAGATATCCAAATAAATAATTATCCAAGCATCCAATGAGCCAACCAACACCTGGGTAACTACCAAGAGGACCCTCTATCCATGCCCTATTAGTCTACAAGGGTCATTGATAGGATAATCATGTTGGTATATGAATGTCTAACTAGAAGGGGACATTACAGTCCACCCCTCTTGAAATTGCGTGTCCCCAAGCAATCTCAACTTTGTATGCTATAGAATCTCCTCACTCTCCCAAGTAGCATCCTTGACCGGCAAGTCCCTCCATTTGATCAAATACTCCTTGATAACCTGTCAGTGCAAATGTCTCTCCCTGACATCCAAAATAGCCTCGAGCACCAAAATCAGCTTCCCCTCATCATCCAAGCATGGTAAAGTCATGTAAGGAACCCCACAATGTCCTAATGCCTTTTTGAGGCATGACACATGAAATACATTATGTACTATGCTATCTCCTAGCAACTCTAACTTGTAAGCCACCTCTCCCACTCTCTTGATAATCCTGAATGGTCTATAGTAACGTGGCTTGAGTTTCTCTACACCACTCCTCTTAAGAGAGGACTATATGTAAGGCTACAACATCAATTACACCATGTCTCCAACCTCAAATGAGCGTTCAACTCTCTTCTAATCTACGTACTGCTTTTGTTGGTTTTGTACCTTCTGGATGTTCTCTCACAGAGTTCTCATGATGTCCTAGTTTTCCTGCAACAAATTCCCCACTAGGCACTCTATTGTCACCCAACAACAAGTCTAGAAAGCTCGATGCATCATACCCATACAACGCCATGAATGGTGTCATCTGGATCGAGAGATGGTAAGTGGTATTGTAGCAATACTCACAAACATATAACCACTTTACCCAACCCTTCTACTGCCCTGCAATATAATCCCTGAGGTATCCTTCCACCCATTTGTTCACTATCTTTGTCTGACCATCTATATGTGGGTGGTAACTAGTACTTGGAGTGAGCTCAGTCCCACATAGCCTAAATAACTCCTACAAAAATGACTCATAAATTTGCTATCTCTATCACTAATAATGCTTTGAGGTAACCCATGCAACCTAAATAACTCATGGAAAAACAACTCTGCTACCTATGTAGTTGAATATGTAGCGGTGATCATAAATAAATGAGCATACTTAGTCAAACAATCCACAACCACATAGATACAATCCCAACCCTAGGCTCTTGGAAAACCAATAATGAAATCCATCGAAAAACTCTCCCACTTCCTATCAGGAATCAAAAGTGGCTGAAGTAAGTCTGCAGGGTATGTGTTCTCCTATTTATTCTGCTAACAAATAGGACACTCTCTGACATATCGTAGAACATCTGATTTAAGGCCCTTCCAAGTGAATCTCTCCTGTATTTGTTTGTAGGTCTTGAAATATTCGGGATGTCTTGCCATGGGTGTGTCATGAAAGGTCCTCAATATCGTGTTCTTCATCTTCAATCCTGGGGTCAAATAGATCTTCCCTTTGTAAATGATGAGATCATTTACAACTGAATATATGTCATCCTACACTGACCCCTCAACAACTCCTAAGGCCCAAGTGTCCTTAGCATACTCTGCCACTATTAGGTGCCTCCAATCTTCTGCAATCCTAGCCATGGAGCTCAAATGTGGGCAACGAGATAAGGCATCAACAACTACATTTTGTGTCCCTTTAACAAAGGCAATGTCAAAGTCATATGATTGCAGCTTGCTCACCCACTTTTTCTATCGATCATTAAGGTCTCGTTGCCCAAGGAAATGTCTCAAGTTTTTATGGTCTGTCTTAACTACAAATTTGCTTCCCACCAAATACTGCCTGAACTTGGCCAATGCATGCATAATGGCCAACATCTCCTTATCATCTATATGGTAGCTCCTCTCTGAACCACGCAGCTTTCAACTCTCAAAAGCAGTTGGATGTTTTTCTTGCATGAGGACAACACCTATTCCTTCTCCTGAAGCATCACACTGTAGCTCAAAGGGTTTAGAGAAATCCGACAATGCAAGTACTAGGCAAGTAGTCATGAGTAGTTTGAACATCTCAAAGCAATCATGTGCCTTCGGAGTCCAAACAAATGCCCCCTTCTTGGTCAAGTCAGTGAGTGGTGTTGCATTCTATGAACACCCATTAACAAACCTATGGTAGAAGCCACATAGCCCCAAAAACCCTCCAAGCTGAGTAAGATTCTCGGGTGTAGGCCACTCCATGATTGCCTTGACCTTGTCAAGATCCATGCATACTTCATCTATGCTGATGATGCGGCCTAAGTACAACTCTGTCATACCAAAATCACACTCAGATTCCTTGGCATACAAGGACTCCTCACCAAGAATACCAAAAACTGTGTCAAGATGAGCTATGCGATCCTCCCATGTTTTGTTGTACACCAAGATATCATCAAAGAACACTAGCACAAATCGCCTCATCTATGAATGGAAGACCCTCTTCATCATGGACTGGAAATTCATAGGTACATTGGTTAGCCCAAATGGCATGACCACAAACTCAAAATTCCCACAATGAGACCGAAAATTTGTCTTCTCAATGTCCTACTCCCTGACCCGAATCTAATGATACCCTAATCTCAAGTCTATCTTGGAAAAATATCGGGCACCATGTAACTCATATATCAACTCATCAATCTTGGGTATGGGATTTTTTTTCTTCATATTCCTCTTATTCAATAACCTATAGTCTATACACATCCGCAATGTACCATCCTTCTTTTTGACCAAAACCATAGATGAAGCAAAAGGTGACTTACTAGGTCTAATGTGTCCCATAACAAGCAGCTCCTTTATTGTCTTCTCTATTTCATCCTTAAGCTGCTTGGAATGTTTGTAAGGAGTGACTATCACAGGCTTGGCGCCCTCCTCTAACTCAATGATATTCTCAATCCCTCTATCTCGTGGTCTACCAGGAGGAATATCGTTGAACAACTTTGTGTGCTTAATTCTTAACTCCTGAATGTCTGGATGGTAATCTAGCTTTTGTTGTTCTCCCTGTGTAGGCATCAAAACACACTTTGTTGCCCACTCAACCATATTATGTCTCATGAGCCTCTCCATTCTTCTGAAAGAAATCATCTTGCAACTAGTATCTCGAATAGCCTTAAGCACATGAGTTTTTCCATCCACCTGAAATCTCATTTCCATCTCTCGGTGGTCAGGGGTGAATTTTCCAATATTATGCAATCATCTCATGCTCAAAACCATATTTGTATCTCCCATATTCACTACATAAAATGTCTTGAACTCATAGTTGTTCAAGTGCATAGGAAAATCTAGAATCATCCTATCACATTTGAGAGTGTACCCATCTGCAACCTTAACTCTTATTCCCTCAAATTCTTTTGTCTGGATTCCACGCCTCTCAACCAATATGGCATCAATAAAATTATTTGTAGCTCCTGTGTTGAGAAGAGTTATGCTTTTCTTCCCTGCTAGAACCCTACACATCCTAAATGATCCCTCCTGCTGAATGTTGGTGATGTGTGCATCCTGACATCTTGCTGCCCTTTCATGATCTTCTTCACTTTCAGGCTTCTCTTCATCATGTTCAATGCTTGAATCCTCAGAATCAAATTGTTGGTTTGATTTCTCAGACCCAGAATCCTCATAAACTTCCCACATAACCCTATTAGCTTTTCCCTTAGGTCTCAAAGGACAATCATGATTTGCATTGTAGAGTCCCTTACAATAAAAACACAACTTCTTCTTTCTTAAATCATTAAGGGTGTCTCGATCCAGAAGTGTTGCATTCTTCTCCTTTTCATTTAGTTTTTCCTTCTTCTTTTTAGAGAATGATTTGTTGTCTTTTGAAGAAGTTGAACCATAGGAGAACTTATTGTGAGGTGTTGTTGTCTCCATGCTACGAGCCTTTTGCATAGCCTCCTATAAAGTAGGGGGATCAAAAGCTTTGATCCATCCTCTCATGGGCTCATACAATCCCACTATGAACAATATAACTAGCCTCCTCTCAGAAATCTTAGTTACCATGATGAAAAGCCTCTGGAATTCACTTATGTATGTCTCCAAACTACCTCCCTGCCTAAGTTGTGCAAGCTCATGGAAGTAAAGCTCAGGTTCCTTATCAAAGTGTTCGATGAGCCTATCAGTAAACTCCTGATAAGTGGTAACCAAATGATGTTGCAATGTGTACATACCGTGATACCACCAATTGTGTGCCACACCATCAAGATGCAAGGTAGCGAATTTGATAGCCTCCTCCTTCTGCATAGGCCTCAAAGATAAATAGTTGTCCAACTTCTGAACCCATGACCTAGTTGTGCATTTATTAGTGCCATCAAAATGGGGCAATGTGATCTTGCTTACAACATGTTGAAGGTCTCTATTCTGTTGTGGTGGTTGTGGCTGGGGTACTATGTGCTCAATCCTACCTCCTCCTCTTGGTTTCTTAACATCCAAGAACTCATGAATAGACAAGACCTGTCGAATCTCAAGAGCAAGTGTCATATAATCAGCATAGTGTTTGGTCACATCTGCTGCTAACATGCCACGGGGTGCCTAAAACTTAGGTTGAGGAACTTCTTCTGTCTGCTGGACTGGAGGGGTCTCCCTAGGAATGAAATTAGGTTGTCCAAGCCTACATTCTAACATACTGGATGCCACATTTGTTGGACTAATGACTGCTTTGTCCTTGAAGTGCCACTAGTTTGACCTATCTGAATTATTCGCTGTTGAGGAATAGCCTGTCTCATTGTACCCAAGAGTTCAGACATCATATCCATCAAATTATCAGTTCTTCTTCTAAATTTTGATTCAGGACTCTCAACTCTAGCTCATTCCTTTCCCTTACCATTCTGTGATTCATTCTGAACCTCTTCATTGTTTCTATCATTGCTTGGTGGACCATCTTCTGCCCTGTCATCCATTTCTTCTAATGGTATATCTTCAAATGGATTATCCTCTTTCCAATTATCTTCTTCCTATCCTCTTCTGCGAGTGTAGTATCTATGATGACCTCTCATATGAAATTTTACCCTCCAGGATGGCAAGATCAAAGCTCTGATACCACTGTAATGAGCCTAACTCAATCTGACCTCAATCTCTTCAATTTTTTGCCTTGTAATTTCATCAAACAATTGATGTGCAAAGTTCTTGTTTGTTGATTTGAAGTTTTTAGTTTGATATTGTTGCTTGAAATGAATGCTATGATGATTTGAAAGCTTAGAAAGACTTCTACAATGTCTAACCAAGGATCTAAATGCAATGCAATACTCTTTTTTTGGATTTTCAAATGCAAATAGATGAAAAACTACATGAAGAAAGTGCATCTATAGCCAATTGACATTTTGTCAAACACTTGGCATGCATACTAATAAGCTGAGTGTGAATTATATTAAAATGCTCAATTACAACAATAAATAACCAGCAATTTATATCTCCTTGATTGAAATGAAATGTTCAATACAATTCTCATATAAATTCACCAAGACTCTTGGCATTACAATGTTATCAAAATATGACAATGCTGATATAAATGTGCACCTATAGCTGCAACACAAACTAACCTATATGCAATGATGTTGTGAACAAATCATAGAGGAACCTGATTGTTTGATGGTGCCCTTGATTATAGATGATGAAGCAATCAATATCAATGCTCAATGATCAATCTCCAAGCCAAATCAACCCTCCAAGAAAGTCATCCCTGTTCTGGCCAGCAAGGTGAATATAAAATAATCTCCAACAATTCCAAGCCTCCTCAAGACCCAAACATCATCACCATGACCCTAGGAGAGATGCGCCCAAGGCAAGAAGGAAAATCGATGCATGAATGAGCTCCCACAAGCAAATTCGTACCTTCTTATGGCATCCTTCTATGATTGTAAATTATTTCCAAATTGCTGCTAAAAATATCAGACCACTCCTCCAATGCTAAAATGCTAAATGAAATGTCCACATCAATGCCAAGATGAAGTGCAAATGATCTCCTAAGAAAGCTCCACAAAATTGGCCTTTGGCCACTAATTTTGTCCAAGTGAGATGATTGAATTATCACCTCCTCAATTGCAACCCTTCAGAGGATATCTCACCCCCTCAATTATGCTATCAATGGGAGTTTTCGTTCCCAAAGACAATGTTGATATTCTGCAGAAACCCTTGGCTCCACAAGATGCTCATCAAATACAAATGTCAATAACTGGATAATGAGAAGCAAGCCAACACCATCTATTTATTCTTTTTCTCTTAAGAGGTCGGCACCTTCTAGAAGTCTCCAATAAAACATTATAATACTATTATATTTACACTTTATTATAAGAATATAAAATATAACTCATAAAGTGCAAATATGAAATATAACACAATATGTTATCCAACAATATGTTTTCTAACACAATGTGTTATCCAACATCCAAGATATCCAAATAAATAATTATCCAAGCATCTAATGAGCCAACCAACACTTGGGTAACTGTCGAAAGGACCCTCTATCCATGCCCTATTAGCCTACGAGGGCTGTTGATAGGCTAATCATGCTGATATATGAATGTCTAACTGGAAGGGGACATTACATCATTCTCTTGCCCCCTGAAAAGTTTGAAATCAGCAAGTTGATCTTTTGCCTCCTTTAGTGTCATTTGGGTATCTTCTAATATATCCTTTGTTGATTCAAGCTCAAGAGTAAACTCATCAACCTTTCTCTCTTTCCCTTAGAAGGCACCAATGGTCTTCTTTGCAATTTCAAAGGCATGATCTCAATCTCTAATCAAGTGTAAATATTTTGATTTCATTGTCTCCAAAGAGTCTTTGATAATTTGCAGCTTAAGGAGAATGGTTGCATCCCTAACTCCTTGTCATCTCTCATCCATCTAAGCCTGACAGTAGAGTTATTCAATCAAATTGTGTATGCAATCAAATCAAAATAAAGCTTGCATTTCATTTTCAACAGACACCAAGAATTGACCTTTCCACCCATAAGTATGCAATGATGGTGAACTGCTAATAGGATGCAAGTAAAAATAAAAACTTTCATTCTTGTCATCAAGGACCCCTTGGTTTTCCCTAGACTCTTGTCCCTCATCACCCACTTAATGGCATTGCTCAACATCAGGATGAGAATCAAACTCAACAAATTCTCTAAACCTTTGCTTATAATCAGCTCCATGCATTATTAAATCAAATTTATGTTCAAGAACACCTTTAAACTCTTTATTATCAAGAGCCCTATGGTCTTATAACTCTACTTCCTCCTCACTATCACTTGGATCAAAGGTTAAGGCAACCCCCAACTCAATCAAAGAGTCACTACTGATCGTTGTTATAAAAAATTTAGTAGAAGCAAACTCTTCCTTAGTGGTTGCAACCATCTCAAAGAGGTCATTTTGGAGCTTTTCCATACAAGCTTCTTCATCAAAGACATCTTCTTCTCCAATGGAAATCTCATAGCTTGCATTGTATTCTGAATTTTGAACATCATCCAGCTCAAAGGGAAGTTCATCCCAAACAAGATCCTTGTCATAGTTAGGTGCCATCACACCCGGATCCCAAGTGCTAAAGGGCTGATTGTTCTGATCAAAAGAAATGTGCTCACTATACTCCTCTTAGGGTGTTGTCTCTTTGAATAAGACACTTCCCAACTCACTAATATTGATATCATCATAAGTATCTCTCTCCAAAGGCTTAGTCTAGTAATCGAACCCAAATCCACCCATGACATCATCAATGTAATAAGGTAAAGAATCATCAATGTTGGTTGTTTTGAAAACTTTATCATTTTTGCCTAGGAATGGGGTCCAAAAGCAACCTTAAAATATAACATAAATTATTAAACTTTCCTTTTTTAGCTCCAAGAATGTTGGAGAAGCCACTTTTAAAACAAAATTGTCTCACTATGAGAATTAGAAACTGTTTGTTGAGCTGCTACCAGATTGCATTTCCAAAAATAACACTTACTAAAAATAGCATACTGCTAAAAAATAGTGACTCCAAACTCAGTTTGAGCACAAACCAAGCAGTTGTCATAACTTACTAAAAATAGCAAGTCTAAGAATATCCTCTGATTGAAATGCATGTCACACCCTTCTGAAGCTCTTTGAAAACCCAGAAAGACCTAGAAGACTCACTTCCAATCTCTTGCATACAACCCCTAAAAACTCAAAAGGAAACCTCCTAGAAGATATGAAACCCTAATTTTTCCATTGGCTAGCCTACAAGCCTCTGGAAATAGGTTAACGGTCATTGGAAAGTGTAGGGCTAAAAATGGGGACATTACATAAAAAAAGTTTGTTTGTTCATTGTAAGCTCCTACCACAGACGTACAACTATTGAATCAATCCATACAACCTTTAACCTAGATGGTTCAATCAGTCATACCAATCCAATAAGGTCTATGTGAGTTCAAATTTGCAATTTCATATCTAATTTATGTTTTAGAGCAAATTATAGCTTGTAATCCTTGTAAAAATCAATAAAATCATATTTTGAGGATTTTCCAAATTTATATTTGAATCCAATCTAAGTATTTGAAATAACCTAGTGTCTGTACCAACCATTAAATATATCAAATTTTGGTTTAGATTTGGCTTATGAAGTGTTGGATTTGATCAAGTATTTTCCATCATTATTTTCAATTTTTAGTTCACTGTTTCAATTTGTTTCTTGTTTAAAAAAAAATTGAGATACAAAAAAGTATAAGGCCATAAAAAATATAATAGAGGCATTACACATGCCTTAAATGAATCAGTGAAGGCGTATCTCTTAACATTCTCTTCAAACATTTCTAGGTGACCCATATAGGCTAGGATTGAATTATGGGATTTGTTGAGTGTTGGCAAACAACTTTGTCGCTATATAAATTAACTGACTTGCCCAATGGGCAGCGATAATTTGCACCAATAAATGGATAAATTGTTATGGGATTAACAATTATCCTCTACGTTTTAGAGGGGCAGCTCCCTCATATGATGAATTTGGGTTTTTTGAGGTATGCTTTTGATTAGAAAGCCGAAAAGGAAAAACTAACATTTGTGCAATTATAATGACAGAATACGATAGTAATCTAAGATAGAAGAGCGACAAAAAAAATGACACACAAATCATTAGTTATGCGCCTATGAATAATAATCAAGAGAATAAGCAATAATTTCTTCCAAACATAAAGTAGATATAAGATGCTTGGGACTCACAGATCCTATAACACATACATCCATGACCAGATATAATAGAGTGTACACCAAAGAATGATTGTGATCTCTCACAAGGAAACTTACAATCAAAAGAAGACAAATAAACACAAAGGTCAAAATATCTCCTTATTCATTTGATGAAATAAGAGCTCACAGACTGTCATCTATGTACAAATGGCGTAGCTAAAAGAAAAACACTATTGTTTAAAATAGCAATCCCGTTTAGTATCTTTCCCCAATGCTCTCACAAGAACTCCCCTAGTCATACAGCAAAAAGATCCCCCCCATTACATTGGAAAAACTCTTTTATATCTTTGCCCTTCCCTCACGTAATTATTTCTTGAATTTGAATTTTATTTTAAATACTCTTAAAATTTCCTTTTATTGCTAACTTTTCTAGGTACAACTCTTCATTTTAAATTAGTGTTCTCAAACTGAGGAGTCTCAAATTCAAGGAGATAGAAAATTCAAAAGACTTCTAGTCTCTGAATTTGGGTATTTTGTTGAAGGTGAAACAACTTCCAATTATAAGCCACAAAGTACATGATTTCCATGTATAGTGTAAAAGGCCATTATAGGTCATGTCTTCTGGGCTCATAAAGACCATCAAAATGTTCTACATGCTTTAATATATGTTGCAATACTCTCGATGAACCGATCTAGATTGTTGTACACCTTAATGCCCACTTGATAGTATTCCAATTGTATCAGATACATATAACTCCTTCTCGATGAGTCTCACTGACATGGAACATAAAGACCCAAATGGGTTAAAATTCAATACAATGGAGAAGTAATGCTTAGAGGACTATACTTGTTTTATGTGTAACAACCAACTCCTAATCATAGGTTTACCAAAAGTTTTACACCAAAGGTTATAATCATTGAGCAAGGTAAAAGAGATATGGTGTTTTTTAAAATAAATAAATAACCATGCAACTACATATTATCTCATACAAATGCATCATCATTTACTATTCCAACTGAAAAGATTCTCAACATGAACATATTACATTTCATTTCAATAAACCATTTGAGTAAGCTAATAAAAGTAACTGCGAGAATTGGAGTCAAAGATCCACATCTGGTTCTTACTGTCTTCTAAGACTTGACATGCCATATGCACGAGGGAGAGCATCACCTGGGTGCTTTACCTCCAACTGTGGACTTAAGTGGTCCCCCACACACCTTTCCTAATTGGAAGTGACCCTACCCTTCAACGAAATGTTTAGTTGGGAACCCTCTCAGTTTTTCCATCTAAGCTTTGGTGTTGTGCCCTACTTAACTAACTTCGCCGCACTACTATGGATACCTTCCAACTAAGTATGACAACTCTGGCTAGCTAAGTATCCAAGTCACGATGAACTGACAAGTGCATGCAGTAGCATTTGCACTTGCTATGGCCATAGTTTTTGTAACTTAAGTACAACCGCTACTTAGAGCGAAGTCATTATTCACCCAGCCTGCTCAACTTGGAAAACACTTTCGACCAAGGGCATACTAGAACTATTTGTCCCACCCATCAAACCATTACAAGAGATTCATAACACAATATGACTTGTTTTTCTATCGTGATTCAACTAGGTTGACAAAAGAAAGGACCCTTCCTGAATCCCCTGTGTTACTTGGTGTATCTCTTGGGTCTTGGCTCCTGCCGCTGATTCAAGGTCATAAGATACTAGGGTTTTCCTACTTAGGGTTTTCTATTCTCATAGCAAGTCTTCTTAGCAATCGCATGCCAACACAGTTATTGAATTTTTCCTATCTAGACACAAGGCTAATTAGTGACCTCAAACACGAACACCTCCTTCTGGAAGCTTACAGGTTAAATACATAACCCTAGAAGGGTTTTTCCCATTCAAGATAGGGTAATCATTTTATAAAATCCAAAACTTTTCACATTATCTTTATTAAGAAAGAAGGTAGTAACTCAAAGAGGGTTTGAACTTTAGCACAAATAACTCTGCATTCCAAGGTAAAACGTGTTCCCAAAAATGAAAGATTCAACAAATCTAACAAGGACTTTCTCCTATGTTGCGGACAATCTTGTCACTTAGTGCTTAACCACACTTTAACACCTCTTCCTGACTCATTCAACAAACATGTGCAATAGTTTCATTAGCAATCTATATTTTATAAACTTCTTCAAACACTATCAAGGTCACAATACGCGCAAACTACAAAAGTATCCTTCAAGCTTAGCAATAACATTCGAGCTTAAGGCTCTTCTTTAAAGATAACTTCTATTTCATGGAGGCTCTCAAGTAACAGGAATGTAATAAATAGTTTAAGCAATAACTTGATTACACACCATACAAGATCTAAAATTTTCTCTACCAATCTGGTCTAGGTTGTTATTGAAAACTTCAACGTAATTTAATAAATCAATGAATTCAACTAGGCATAGTCTTTTATTCAAGGTTGCCCCAAGTTTTAAAGGGACGGGGGCGGGAGGGATGGCGAGATGAGTCCCAAGTTTCGATTTTTAGAGGTAAAATTAGAGGGGCCAGTGGGAGGCGGCTATATAAAAATATAGGGAAAATTTTAAAAATATAGGGAAATTTTAAATATTCAATAGATAACATGAATAAGGCATGCATAATACACATTATAGAACATTAACATATAACATTTGTGTTCAACATTATGCCAATACTCAATAGAGTCAATAGTCAATACGCATTCAAAATTAACATACAGTTACACAAATCATGAAACAACCTCCAACTTATAATTTATAAACTTATATCAAAATGCCCAAAGGCTACATTGATGCCATATAGTTTTAAAGTTTTAGTTTGCTATGAAAATCAAAATACAATATCGTATGTCAATAATGAATACAAAATAAACAAAGAGCACTACTACCCCTAATCATCTCTCATAACTGCATCAAAATCAGAGTCATCCTCTGAGTCACTGCCACTGTAATGCTCCTCCTCAGCCAATGGGACCCCAACCAAGCCCTCAGCTGTCTCCTCCTCATCTACCTGAGCCGCGTCCTCAGGATCAATATCCCACCGTAGAGCTGGAGTCTGTCGATCCTGAAGCCGAAGAGCACTATGAACGGCCACTAGCTTCTCTGCTCGTCTAGAGGTAAGTCTATTCCTCTTGACAGAGTGGATAAAGCTATATGTGGACCAATTCCTCTCTGCAGCAGAGGAACTAGCAACCTGTGCAAGAAGGCGAGTGGCAAGTATCTTCAACTGCGGTGTATCTCTCCCATGATAGGTCCACCATCCAATAGGGTTCCCTTGAGCTAATATAGCTCTATCCAACCTCGCCTGTGGTTTGCTCAAGTTTGGGCCATTAAGATTAGCAAAGTCTAGAAATTGTGACCGAAGTATTGAAGCTTGCTCGGCTGGATAAATCTTTTCAATGGCCCGTGTGAACCCATCTAAAACCTCAGCATCATCACATGGAGGCACCCTACCATCCCTTGGTGCATACCATTTTGGATTTAGAGCAAAGGCAGCCATATGAAGCGGGTGTTCATTGTATTCCACCTCCGCGTCACAATGGGCCTAATGTGTTGCTCATATAAATCCAAAGTGGGGTCCTTTGCCAAAATAACTTGCCTGATCTTCCCAAGCATAGTGTCAAATGTCTCATATATCTTTCCAAGACTAGGAGAGTCTGTATCAGCATATCTAATGACATCTTCAATGGGCGAGATAAAGGAGCAAATATATATGCAAAATGCAAACAAAAAGTTCAAAATAATTAGTTGACAAGTTATTTGACATGTTAGAAACTTCAAAAGTTGGAACATTGGACAATAAAATTAAAATATTAAAATCAGAAATTTAATATGAAAATCAACCATCTAATATGTCTTACCTCACATTGGCCCACCAATCATCATTGAGGATCTTTTGTTTGATGCTCTTTCCTTGAGTAGAACTTGCATTAGGCCATCTAGTCCACTCAGCATTGACCATCATCAGTTGTAGAGGCTCATGCACCTCAACCATCCTCTCCAATAGGATGAAGTATGTGGCATATCTACATTCATTAATTCAATGATTCATTAAAAAATAAAAATTTAAAACAAAATCAGATTATGAATACAAATTGAAAGTGAAACAAAATGAAGTAAATGGCATACCTTGTATCAACAGGTTTGAGAAACTCCTTCTTTGAAAATGTCCTGAAAAGAGCAAGTGAGGTGTGGTGGTTACAAATGAACATCTGAATTTCTCTAGCTTTTGCCACCGTTTTCTTCACCCAATCCATCTTCCCTATGTCTTTCAATGCATTGTTTAATGCATGAACACAACATGGGGTCCAAAATATGTGCCTATAAGTACCCTCCACCATCAACCCAGCTGATTTGCACACACGTGCTAAATCGGTGATCACCTACACCACATTTGTAGCCCCAACCTCCTCTATGGCATCTCTCAAAATGGAAAATTGGAAGTCAGCATCCTTACGTCTCTCTGAACAATCTACGGCTCTAAGAAAATAAGAACCAGCAGGGCATGTGACTATGACATTGATAAGTGGCCGACGTCTACAATCAGTCCACCCATCCATCACTATAGAGCACCCCGTCCTCATCCATGTTTGCCTCATCTCCTCCATTAACACATTAACTTTGGAGTACTCTTTGTCTAGGAGGGTGGTGCGTAGCTTATGATCTCCAGGGGGTACAAATGAAGGACCAACAGTGACTAAGTCTTTCACCATTTGTTTGAAATAAGAGGAACGGGCCACATGAAATGGAATGACATGGGCAAAAAAGAATTTGGCAATGGAGGATTCACAGGTTTCTCGTGTTTGGTTTTGAAACATGGACTCAACTGAGGCTCCCTTATCACCACCAATCACCTTCCTCTTTCCTCTTAAGATAATAGTACTACCAATTGTGGAAGGACTAGGAGTAGGAGTAGGCATAGACGATTGTGAACTTGGGAAAGAAGGAGACCCAGTTTGAACCCCACCATCACACTCCATTTGAATTGTTTGACACTCTATAAATAGTGCATCTGTCAATGCAGGACACGTTCTAACTCTATGGCCCACCTCACCCAAAAAATGAGACCTAACTCTAGTGTAGCTGCCCCTAAACTCCTTTTCACAAACATGGCACAACCAAACCCTACTCCCCCCTGAATTTTTTTGTCTTTCACCCATGGCTGTCACAAATTGAAGGAATGGTTTTTTTTTTTCTATTGGGTGTTTTGCATAGTCCTTCATAGCTTTGGTATTGGTTGATGAATGATGGTGTTGGTAGGGGTTATTTGCTCTCTAGTTTGCCTTCTAACTTGCATTTCAACTTCACTATCACTCCCACCTTCACTGTTGCTAATGTTTTTTGTTTTTAGAATGCAAGTGTTGACTGAAAATGAAAAAAATAAAAAAAATCAGACTATGCATACTTCATATTTTGCAAAAAAATGAAAAAATAAGAATAGTGAAAGAAAATGCATACCTTTTTGATGGATTTGCACTCCCAACAACACTCTTTCAGCCTCCTCTCCTCCTTCAAACAGCTGCTCCTTCTCCTTCAATGGCTGCAATTTTTTTTCTTCTCAAACCCTTGGCTCCCTACACAAACAAAATGAAAATAATGAACTTTTAGAGGCCTTCTTTCATTCATAAGAGAGTAAAACATTGTAGGGCCCACACATGCCACATAGGCAGGGCGTTATTTTTAAATTTTTTGCTTTTTTTGTGTTTGAAGCAAGCTTGGGGCGACCCGGCCAGATCCAGACGGTCGAGGGCGGCTCGGCCGTCCGGGCTGTCGATCATCCCTATTTTGGCGAAGCCGTCCACAGATCCGGCGTTTTAATTTTTGCAAAAAGGGAATGGTCCCGAATCCCTAGCTGTCCCCACGTGGTACCGGGATGTCGGGCTGGAATGATTTTGGAGGGGCCGTCGAGGTAGCTCCCGATTTAATTTGGGCAAATAGATGATTGTAGAGTCAAATATTTAAAAATGGATGGAAGAAACAAAAGATTTATCTTGAAACCTTTGTGGAGAGAAACCCTACTTATGCCTACTATTGAGAATGTAATGGTAGGGCATTGGCGTCATTTGGTGAAGCCCCTAGAATGTTGTATCAATTGATTAAATAGTAAACAATAAAGGGGAAACAATATATTTTGTCAAAGAGTCTATGCACCAATAAATAAGGATATGTAAGTGCAATTTTATTAAATCCTATGTTTTCAACATAGTAGAATCATTTGGAATTGGGATTGACTTGGCAAACCAACAGTATAAATGAAATTCTACTACTTAGGTTGAAAGTGGAAAAAAACTCAAGAAAAAAATCAGGAAACCAAAAAAATGCTGAAATTTTCATAAAAGCAAGGAGAAATAAATGTTGTTTTTGTTTTCATGTCAAATTGAGTGAAGAGCCAAAAGGTGAAACAAATTAAAAGTCCAAGACATGAAAGGTATGATTTGTTCCTTAATTTTCCCATTTACAATTATGATTTGTCTTAAAGTTCAAACCTAACATATCATTTACAACTTAGTAACTTACAAATAATAAAATATTACAAAGTAACAAAACAGACCCTTTGATGCCACAATCCAAAGTTGAATCTCAAATTTTTGGCTTGCTGGCACTCAATTATGGCTATGGTCATCATATACCTCCTCCAAGATGGTCAAGTCCTTATCGTCAAATATTGGCTCCTCATTGTTTGCGATCCATTCTAATTCAAAATCATTATTGTCATGGTCTTGCATTGCATCTCTTAACATATTCAAAAATACATTTCTATGTTCATATATTCATGGAAATTAGAATTTCTATATAGGTCTAGCTTTTGGTTTATTAAATTCCTTGATTTTCTAGTATTTTTCGGTTTATTTGATGCTAGTTGTTGTGATGTTCACAACACGCCCCAATGCCCAGGGTCCCCTTTCAATTCTATCATATGGGAGTAACACTAAATCCAAAAGTAAAACATATTGCTTGAAAAGGAAATAACATATAAAAGTGCATGCCTACAACAAATTAGGACTGGATTAAGGAGGCAATCTCGTGGAAGGGGTTTCTTTTAAACTTGTGGAAAGACAAATCCCATGGTAGTTAGAGAAAAAATAGTTAATTAAATGGCATCTCTCACGACAAAAGCCGTAATTCTTTAGTGTGCAGATTTTTAGCAGCTCATTGGTGGGTGCAGCTGAAAGTTTCCCACCACTGTAAGGATTTTCATGATAACCAAACAATATTGCAAGGTGTCTACATATTTTGGAATTCCTCCCAGTGGATTTTGGTAAACTTTTGGATGAGCATATTTTAGAATTCCTCCTAATCAGATCTACTATTTTTTTTCTACTTAGCTACATTTGAGTTTTTAAAATTTATCTTGCTATTGTTATTTTGTCTATCATAATTGTTACCAAATATTGTAAACATTGTAAACAAACCAGCATTATAAATCCGATCAATAGAATAATAATGCTCTTTGTTTTGGAGATGGAGGCGGCTGTCTGAGATGCCCGAGCTAGAGGCGCCGTGCTTCCTGCTTCGTTTTCTCTTTGTCCTCGATGCGTTATTTGTGGGGAGGGTGCATTCCTGGTGGTTGGGGGTTTTTTCCTGGTTTCCTGTGCGCGGTTCCTGCTCTTTTTGGTGGCCAGTGGTCTCTGCCGGATTTCTCTTGGTTTCGCTGGTTTAGGGCCGACGTGGGTGATCTCCTGGCGGGGGTGCGTGGCTTTCCTGCAGTGTGGGTGCCGCTGGGTTGGCAGAAGGAGCTGTTTGTTTGTCTTCTTTGGTTTGGGGCTGTGTGGGTGGCAGCTGTGGCGTGGTGTGGGGTGGTGCGGTGGGGTTGGAGTTTAGGGCTGCGAGTATGGCTATGGGGTGCTGTGGTGAGGGGTGTGGTAGAGTGGTGGGGTCTGAGGTTGGAGATCGAGTGGGGTGGTGTTGCGGCTTCTTGTGGGTGCCCATCCTTGGTGGGTGTGTGTGGGGGCTTTCCCTCGAGTGGGAGCTTGTGCTCCCATGTTCGTTGAGGGTTTGGGTCTCCGCTAGTGTTTCTTTTCTCTCAATGGAGTCTGGGGAACCTTCGAGGGAGGGACCTAAGCTGGATTTTTGATCTGCTCTTGGTTCGCAACCCTTGCCTTCAGGGTCTCGACTACACGATAATAATCTTTTTTCTCAGAATGTGGAAAATAATGAAGGGGGTTTGTCAGGAGGGTTTCGTGTTCCAAAGATTAACGGCTGCCTTGAAAGGTGCAAAGAAAGGCCGAATGTTGTGATCCCGATGGAGATGCTCGCGGATGATATTGAGTACTACTCAAGACATTCGTTGTATTGTAAATTTTTGGGTCTGAATATTTCATTGCAATTTTTGGAGACCTAGGCCCGAAGGACTTGGATGCCTTTAGGAGAGATGGAGATTCGGCTCCTTGCTAATAACTATTTCATGGTCACTTTTGACTGCATGGCGGATAGGATCAAGGTTTTCAAAGGAGGCCCTTATTTTTACAACCAGGTGGGCTTGTTTATCAAGCCGTGGCATGCAGGATTCAATCCAGCTGAGGAGATTCCTAGTCGGGTTCCAGTTTGGGTTAGATTGCCGAGGTTACCGGTTGAGTGTTGGCGGGAGGATGTTCTGCATTTACTTGCCTCAATGCTTGGTAAACCTGTTGGTTCTTCATAGCAGAAACAGTTCAAAAAGGTAATGACATTCGCTCGTTTCTGTGTGGAAATTGATTTAAGTAAACCCTTGCCAGATTCTTTAGAAGTGTGTGCAGGATCTTACTCATGGGTTCAACAACTTGATTATGAGACTTTACCTTTTAGATGCCGGTTGTGTCATGAGTATGGTCACTTACTGCGTAGATGCCCAAGGGCCAAGCCTATGGAGACTAATTCTTCTCTACCACCTAGGAATCCTTCTAGGTTGGATAAGGGGAAAGGCCCTCTCCAGGGTGGCGGTCCGGGGGAGGATGGCTTTCTTCCTGTCAAGCCTCGGAATAGAAATAAGGGGCTTAAAAGGTCTCTGAAAGAGAGGCAGGAGGAGGATTCTTTTAACAGATTTGAGGTGTTGGAGGGTCTTAGCCAGCAAGAAGTGGATCCTGGGTTGGTTGATCTGGATCAGGGCAAGTTGGATGCTGAGCAGCAAGGGCAGCTGGTGGAGCTGGAAATGGCAAGCAATCAGGTGGGAGTGGATTCGGTTGTTCAGGGTGCTGAGCTGGGAGAGGGAGGCTTTGGTCAAGAGGGGAGCAGCCCTGGGGTCTCCTTGGCCCCTCAGGTAGGGGGATCCTTGCAGTTGGAATCAGACTTAAGAATAGAGGCTCAAAGAGAATCAGGTAGTGCGGTGGTGAAAGACAAAGTGGTTGGGTCTCTCCCTGAGCAGAAAGCCAGCTCGGTGGGGGGAAAAAGCAATAAGACGTCTCCTCAATTGGGCATCCTTCAAAAAGATATTAAGAAGGGAGGAGTGGAGAAAGGTTCTAAGTTAGGCAGGAAGAAGGACCTGGAGAAGATTAAGATGATTGGGGAAAATTTGGTGGAATCAGGGTCAGTTAAGACTCTGGACTCGCACTTCACCAGCCCTTTGAAATGATTGTCCTATCCTGGAATGTTAGGGGCTTGAACAGTGGCCCTCGACAAAAAGCTGTTCGGAATTTGGTTAGAAGTCAGTGTCCTGATATTCTCTTTTTACAGGAGACTAAGCTTTCTATGGATGGTATGATGGGTATTATGCCTAAGCTTTGGATGAATGGTGATTGCCAGTGCATTGGTGCTCTGGGTGCCTCTGGTGGGGTTGCTTGCTTATGGAACCCTCAGAAGATTTGCCCCCTTTGGTGGTTTTCTTTCAAGTCCTCTATCTCTATGGTGGCCTCTTGTTATGAATTGGGGGAAGTCGTTCTTTTCTCCAACATTTATGCGCCTGTCGATTTGCAGGGCAAGCAACGTTTGTGGTCAGATATTCGGTATGTGCGAAGTATGAACCCCTACTTGCCATGGATTATTGGGGGTGATTTCAATGCTATCACTGAGATTGCTGAGAAGCGGGGGGGTACCATGAGATTGGAGGCTTCGGCTTTCCTCTTTCAGGATAATATTTCTGCTTTGAATCTTGTTGATATCAAGCCAGGTAATGGCCACTTTACTTGGAATAATCGTCGCTCTGGTGAAAATGGCATTGCAGAGCGGCTGGATCGGTTTATGGTTTCTTGCTTTTGGGTGGGTGATAGATGGGTTACTTGCTCAGAGATTTTGGACTGGAGGAGTTCGGACCACTGGCCCATTAAGCTTTCTATCAGCAGGGTTGGGCAGACCCACAAGCCCTCTTTTAAATTCCAGCTCATGTGGCTTCGGGATCCTGTTCTCCATGATTATGTTGCTC
>VDFB02187967.1:0-22784 GCA_007258455.2 Sequoia sempervirens | reverse complement strand
GCACCAAGCGCAGAGGCCGGGGTCCTATGGGGGACCGGGTGCTATGCGCCCAGCCCTCGCCCGACCTCCCAGCCCCTTCTACAAAAGCCGGTGGTCGTATGAAGAACCAGGGGCTCCGCCCCAGCCCCAGACTGCAGCCCCTGGTCGCGCACAGGACCAGGGGCCTATTTTTTTAGCCCCTGGGCGCCCTGCAGCCCTTATTGGGCATTTTGGAGCACTTTTCACCAAATCGGGCGTATCTTTTGCATACGATATCCGTTTTTCGCAAACGAGATACCGTTGGAAAGCTGATTCTGACGCCGATCCAGTGGTGCTGGTTTTCTTATCAGATTCTGCTCCATATTTATTTTGCAGGCATTTGAACTCAGATATTGTGTTTTTTCACTCCGGAGGGCATATCTTTTGACTCGGTGCTCCGTTTTTCGTCATTATTGTGGCGTTGGAAAGCTGATTCAGTCCTCTACACAGATCTGAGGTCTATTTTAATTTTATATGTATGATTTTTCAGTATGATCTCCTTTTACAATCGTCAAGTTATTGTAATAAATGAACTATGATAAAGTTCCATTCAGGGGGGGTTTCATGCATAATAATCTGATTAGAGTGTTGTTTTTCACTTTGATCCCATATTCTATCTTGTTTTGATGGCAACTCACATGAGTCTATCTGGTCTCTTAGTTTCTTTCGGCCACAATTCTTGTCTTGCTTGACACATGTCGGATTCATTGGTTCACACTTCAGATTGAGAGCCTATGGTTAATGATCCACATTGGATCCATCTCAATTTGAGGGCCATGTTTTTGTGGTTATTGTTCCAGAGTCTATTTTTGGTACTCCTTCCCATGGAAGAGTTTCAGTCACAGTTTGGCATCGACATCGAGATACATGGTTTCCAGATTTTGTCATCATTATGGGTTCATCTTTTTCATCTACTGTTGCTTACAGATTCCAAAGTTGTTCCTGTTTGGAGTTTTCCAGTGTTCCGTGGCATCGGGTTTTCTGTTGCTTTAATCATGATTCCTTGAGTCAATCAGTGACTCTTATCCAGTTTCAGTAGTATACAGAAGAATATTTCCTTGCTTGCCTATATCAAGTTCCAGTGTTACTCCACAGAGTTCTTCCAGTGATTCTTCACAGCAGTTCATCTCACTGAGGGGGGTTTCTCTCTCTTTACATTTGTACATGAGTACCTCATCAGGCCTTGTTGCTGGGACTCATATTTGCATAATAATCTACTTCTCCCTAAGTTGCACTTATGGGGGGGTGTTAGTGTAATTAATATTTAATTACGCTTGCATAAGTTTACTTAGGCATTATTTATTTCCTAGGATATAGGATCTTATCTTTATCTTTCGAGCTATCTTGTTGCTCAAGATAAGATTAGGCATTCTCATCTTTGCTTATATAAAGCAAATAATCTCTTGTAATTAATTGAATTCTCGAATAATTAATGTTGCACATCTTTTTGTAATGGCTTCTGCTTTTTTGATTTTCTCTTCTGTGGAAGGTTATTCTGGCTTGCAAATCTGATCATGGGTTTCTAACAATTACAAGATTTAAAATATGGATGCCTCATCTTCATTAGTGCTTCCGCAGGCTAATGGAAGGCCGAGAAGGCCATGGTTGGCAAGGTCGTGACCTCGTCCTCACGAGAGGTCTACGGCTCCGCATGAGCTACCCTATGGTGTCGGCGCCTCAAGTAGGAGGAAGGGCCAGGAGATCCATAGATGGGGGCCGGCGCCTCAGTCTGGAGGAAGAGCCAGGAGAACCCATGTAGGCTATGCGATGACACTCTCCCTTAGTCTCTCATGTGTTGTTTTATTGTGTTTCTCTGGAAGTGGGGTATGGGAATTGAATATATATGTTGTTTGAATTGAGTTAAATTGATTTATAAGTATTACTTCTTTATCATGTATTGGATGATCTCAGTTTATGTTTATCATCTTGCATTCTTAGGACATTGTGATTTGATGTTATTGGTTGCTCTTTTTAATTGGTGTATTGTGTGATGGATTTATGTTGGTACTTTTTATTTGGTTGTACCCTTGTGTTGTCACTCTTGGTCGGAGTTACTTCTCTGTCACCTCTTAGCACGGGGGTGGTCGGGTGGAACGTGCTCCGCACACCGTTGGGTTCCCCATCAGCATTCGTGACTCCAATCTCATCCAGTTGAAGATTTATTACAGTTGATCTCATTGTATTTTTGATAACTTGTATATTGTATTCATCCCACATGTTTGGGATTCAGGATGTAACTATATGGATGATGTAACATTAAAAGATGATGTAATGTAATTATTTACTTTGTAATTTTAATTGGCTATGGAATGTATTATGGGATAAAATGTATGTATGCACTCATCTTATGATGTCATTATGGTTCCTTTGATATCTTTTGGAATGATGTTTAATAATGTCTTTTTGCAACGTAATTCTCGTGGGGGCCCCAAAGGACATAGTTGATGTTGTTGTTATATATGATCATTTAATATTGATGTGATGATTATTTATCTTTTCCTTTTAAAAAAAAAAAATTATTTACGCTCTTTTGATGTTTGTTCTTTGGGGCTTGCCCGGCGGGCGTTACAACTTGGTATCAGAGCCAAGGTTGCACACGCTGGGGTCTCTGGGTAGTTATGTCCGCTAGGTAACCTTTGTGTGTTAACTCTTGAGCTTATGTGTACCTTTGCCTTATTGTGCAGAAGCATGCCTAGAGGCAGAAGTAGAGGTAGAGGTAGGGGCCGAGGAAGAGGCCGAGGTGGTGGCCGTGGGGCCAACCAACCGAATCCTTCACCACCAAGTTCTCACGGTCCTGAGTCTGAGGAGCAACAGAATTCTCAGAACAATCCGTCAGATGGTGGACCAGTTCCGGAACAGCCAGGGTTGGGATGGGTAGTTGCAGCATCTGCTGGGTGAGCTTCTCGATAGATTGGGTCCTAGACCTAATGGGGATCAGCCGGTTGTGAGGGAAAGAGAGAGGTCTCCAAGGCACAGGGGAGCTTCAGTTGATCAGGATGCTTTATTAGCTGGTCATATGAGGGATTTAATGAGAGCTCATCCACCTACCTTCGATGGCTCTGGAGGAGGGTTGGAAGCCGAGACCTGGTTAATTGATTTGGGCCGATGCTTCGCAATGCACCCCTACAGTAGTAATACCAAGGCTCATTGTGCTGTTATGCATTTACGGGGTTTCGCGTCCACTTGGTGGCAGCTTGAGGAACAGAAATTGCATATGGATATCAGTATGGTCACTTGGGAACTTTTCTTGGAAAGGTTCAAGGCTCGCTTTCTCTCAGATCATTGGAGGCAGCGCAGGACAGATGAATTCCATGATCTTAAGCAAATGGCAATGTCAGTAGAACAGTATGAATGTCGCTTCTATGAGCTGAAACAGTATGCAGGGATTAGCCATGATGAAGGAATGTTGGTTCAACACTTTGTTCGAGGTTTGAATGCACGCATCAGTGGTGGTGTAAGGGTCTTTGAACCTAAGACCATGGAAGTTGCTGTCGAAAAGGCTCGGTTGGTGGAGGAAAACTTGGCTATGGCCTTGGGTGGCCACATTGGAGTGCAGATTGGTAGTGCACCTTCTCAGGGTTTTAGCACTCATGGGGGTCAGACTCAGGGAGCAGGATCTTCCAGAAACAGGTTTCAACCCTTGAAAGGGGGTCATCAGCAGCAACAGTCAAAACAAAAGAACGTCCAATCTCATCAGAGTGGTAATTCACAGATTCGCAAGGATCGAAACAGGAACAGAGATCAAGTTCGACAGGAACGTTTTGCTCAGCCTGCACCTAGCTTCCAGTCAGCACCGAGTCGAGGGAGCTTTCAGCAGTCAAATGCTCCATCAGGGGGCAGAGGGTTTGGCAGGGGTACTGGGTGTTACTCTTGTGGGCAGCAAGGGTACATTGCCAGAGTATGTCCTCAGAAGGGCACTTCAGGTTTTAATTAGAGGCCAGCATTGTCCGAGCCGACAGTAGGAGATGCAGGGAGATCTCACCGAGTCTTCGCAGCAGTGGATAATCGGCAGGCAGATCATCAGGGCACCGTCATCGAAACTATAGGTTCATTACATAATATTAAAATTTCAGTACTTTTTGATTCTGGTGCATCTGATTCTTTTATCTCTCCTCTAGTTGTTGAGCGATGTAAGTTGGGGGCAATAAAGCAAAGCGAAAAGTGGCAGGTTGAGTTAGCTTCAGGATCTAAGGTTGTGGTTGAGAAGCTTGTGCAAGGTTGTAGGTTAGAGTTAGGGGCCATGACAACTAAGGTAGATCTCAGAATCCTCCCACTTGGTTCTTATGATGTAGTCTTGGGCATGGATTGGCTAAGCTCGCATCGTGCTTTGATTGATTTCCGCCGTAAAGCGGTGCGGTGTGTGGATGATTTTGGAAAAGAAGTAGAATTTGTGGGTGTCCAGAGGCCTGTCTCTTTGAGAATGATTTCAGCGATGCAGTTAAAAAGGTGTTTTCGTCAGGGTTGTCAGCTCTTTGCTGTATCGGTTAATGACCTTGACTCGGAGGATAGTCGGGAGGTGTCTTTGAATGATTATCCTCTCCTTGCAGAATTTTTGGATGTCTTCCCTAGTGAGATACCAGGTATGCCTCCTAAGCGAGAGGTGGATTTCAGGATTGATTTGGTGCCTGGGGCTGAGCCTATTTCTCGGGCTCCTTACAGGATGACCACTCCGGAGCTCCAAGAGCTTCGTCTGCAGTTAGAAGAATTGTTAGCTAAGGGGTTTATCCACCCTAGTGTCTCTCTGTGGGGAGCACCAGTGATCTTCGTCAAAAAGAAGGATGGGTCTCTTCGCCTTTGTATCGATTACCGGCAATTGAACAAGGTAACAGTAAAGAATCATTATCCCCTTCCCAGGATTGATGATCTCTTTGATTAGATAAAAGGGGCAAAGGTATTTTCCAAGATCGACCTTAAATCAGGGTATCATCAGTTGCGGATAGCAGAGGCCGATATTCATAAAATGGCTTTTCGTACATGGTATGGTCATTATGAGTTCACAGTGATGCCTTTCCGGTTGAAAAATGCACCTTCAGTCTTTATGAGTCTAATGAATGGGTTATTCCGAACTTTCTTGGATAGGTTCGTCCTCGTGTTTCTTGATGATATTTTGATTTATTCTAAGTCTATGGAGGAGCATGAGGTGCACCTAAAACAGGTTTTGCAGTGCTTAAGGGACAATCAGTTGTATGCCAATTTGGCAAAGTGTGACTTTTATAAGACTGAAGTTCAGTATTTGGGCCATGTGATCTCTGAAGATGGAATTTCTGTTGATCCTGCTAAGATCCAGGCTATCATGGATTGGCCCGTGCCCACTAATGTCTCAGAAATTCACAGTTTCATGGGATTAGCTGGGTATTATCGGCGATACGTTCAGGGCTTCTCAAGAATTGCTCATCCCATCACTTCACTTCAGCGGAAGGGAAAGAAATTTCTTTGGTCAGAGCAGTGTCAGTTGGCGTTCCAAACCCTTAAGGAGAAACTGACTAGTGCTCCAATTTTGGCAGTGCTGGATCCTTCAGGTGATTTTGTCGTTTCTACTGATGCTTCATTGGAGGGTCTCGGAGCTGTGTTGATGCAGGATGGGAGAGTGATTGCCTATGAATCTCGGAAGTTAAAGGATCATGAACTCAATTATCCCACTCATGACCTTGAATTGGCCGCAGTGGTTCATGCTCTTGTGAGATGGAGGCACTTTTTGTTAGGGCATTGGTTTGAGTTGCATACAGATCACCGAAGCTTGCAGTACATCTTCACTCAGCCGAATTTGAATGCAAGGCAGAGGAGGTGGATGGAATTTTTGTGTGAGTACGATTTTGAGGTTAAGTATATTCAGGGTAAGGAAAATGTGGTGGCTGACGCTCTAAGTCGGCGAAGGCATGAGGTTTCTACAATGTCTCTTGAGGTAGATTTGAAGAGTCAGATTCTTGCAGCCCTTCCTTCAGATAGTTGGTATTCAGAGGTGAAAGCGGAGGTGGAATTAGGTAGAGCTTTGGAGGGGAAATTTGCTGGCTTTTCGCTAGATTCGGATGGTGCTTTGCGTTTCTTTGGGTGGTTGTATGTACCTTCCTCAGAGGGTCTTCGTACATTGATTTTGACAGAAGGTCATCAGGCACCTTACGCAGCTCATCCAGGAGTTAAGAAAATGTATGCGGATCTTCGTGCGCTCTATTTTTGGTCAGGAATGAAGCAGGATATCGCCGATTTTGTGGCTCGATGTCTTGAATGTTAGAGAGTGAAGGCTGAACATCATCATCCAGCAGGGTTGCTACAGCGTCACCTCGTTCTGGAATGGAAATGGGATGTTATTTCTATGGATTTCATCGTTGGGTTGCCTATGTCATCTAAACGACATGATGCTATTATGGTCACAGTGGAAAAATTGACTAAGGTGGCTCATTTCTCTCCTATTCGTTCGTCATATATGGCATCTTATGTTGCTAAGGTGTTCATGAATGATATAGTTAGATTACATGGGATACCGCAGAGGATCATTTCCGACAGAGATCCGGTATTCACATCTGCATTGTGGACATCTTTGCAGCAGTCTCTGGGAATGAAATTGAACTTCAGTTCTGCTTATCATCCTGAGACTGATGGTCAAACTGAGAGGGTCAACCAGGTGCTTGAGGATATGCTTCATATGTATGTTATGGATCAACAATCACGTTGGGAGGACTATCTGTATTTGGTTGAGTTTGCATATAACAATGGGTACCATAGCTCTATTGGTATGGCTCCTTTTCAGGCTTTGTATGGTCGTCCTTGTCGTACTCCTCTGAGTTGGGATCGATTGGAGGATAGGGTGCTTCTTGGGCCCGAGATGCTTAGAGTCATGGAGCAGCAGGTGTCTCGTATTCGGGAGCATCTCGTAGCTGCTCAGGATAGACAGAAAAAGTATGCTGACGCTCATAGAATTGATCGATAGTTTGCAGTTGGTGATCGGGTTTTCCTTCGAGTGCGTCCGCGGAAGAGCCCAATTCGTTACGGAAAGGGTTCGAAGCTTGCGCCTCGTTTTGTTGGACCCTTTGAGGTGTTGGAGCGAATTGGACCTGTTGCTTACCGTTTAGCTTTGCCACCCAGTTTGTCGCGGATCCACGATGTATTTCATGTTTCTGTTCTTAGACCATATTTTCCTGATGTTACTCATGTTTTGGATTGGAATGCTCTTCAGGTCGAGGACGGGCAGCTGGCACTCGAGCCCGTGGCCGTGCTTCAGCGTCGGCGACTTACCCTCAGAGGCAGAGAGATTGATCAGGTACGGGTTCAGTGGGACCCGAATGATGAGGCTTCAACTACATGGGAGGATGCCTCTCGTATCAGGGATTCTTATCCTTATCTTTTCACTGGCTTCCAGGAGTAAGCCGGATTTTAGGGGGGGAGGATGTAATACCCCTCATGCTACTATTTGATTTTGACATTCACTGTGGTTTCTGTTTGGTACATTGTGATTTGTGATTGATACTGTTACTATTATGTTTGGTAGCTTAGACTATTACTATACTCTTATGATGCCATGGATATTGTGATGACATTCTATTATGATCATTTGATGGAGTTATTTGGAATGCAATAGACTATAGAATAGTAATTTACGATGTGGTGTAAAATTTTATGATGATATGTTTTGGTGAGGGGACAAGTAGCATCACTCGTTCGCGAGCGCCCTGCTACGCTGTGAATCCTCCTCACAATGCTTTGATTTTATGTATATTGTATATCACTTTGTGGATGCAGGCTTTGCAGGAATAAGACTCGATTCCACCTATTTCGGTAGGTATGGGCGAGCATTGAACCAACCCAACGGCAGGAAGTTGAATTATTTGAGGTGGCATGAAAAGTAACTCTGTACCAAGTTGACAACAGTTTTGTATCTTTCTGGTTTGTGCATAGTAGTCTCATTCGTTTGAGTGGTTACGTTGGTCCTTGTATGATTATATGATTTATCTAAAGTAGTGAATGGTATTATGTGGTAATTTAAATAATTAAGTAATTGGTAAAATTAAAACCTAAAATAATAATTAAATGTGGCAATGAATAAATATTAGAAATAATAAAAACATTGCAGTTAATTGGAATCTCTCAATGGTTGTTTTTTGAATTTAATGAAGAATTGTGGAAATGAGGCATATTTGTACATTTGTTTAAATAAAAGTTTATGTTATGAATTTAGAAATTATTTAGTTTTAATTAAATGCATTTGTTATTTGGAAAAAAAAAAAAACATCAAAATGAAATTAGGGTAAAATATTATTTGATTTTTGAATTATGACCTCTGGTATTCACGGGAAGAGGAATTGAAGGGACTTTTGGGCATGAAATTTATGGTGAGTTTCTCTTTGTTTGAGGGAATTTGGTTCGAATGCTGGGAGAATTCTTTTGGCAATCATTTTCTTCAGTCTTTAGTATTTTCTGTTTTTGGAGAAATTGGGAAGAGGAAGGAAGTTTTCTGGATCTGTTGCTGGGAGATTTGCAGCAAAGGAATAGTGCAGCAAGAAGGGGCAAGGCTTCTACAGTTTGCTGCAAGCGTAGGATGCCAGGTTCTACTCTTGATAATCGTTATTCTCTGTTAAATATGAATTGCTTTCTGTGTGTGTGAAATTTATTTTAGGGATGAAAATTAAATGACTGTAGGAAGAAAATCTACTGGGGGTATGGTTAATTCAAAAATGTTTAAATCAGAAAATGTAGAATTGATTAATGAAATCTCTGGGGTTCTGGGTTGTGGCTGTTTATTACTAAGGGGTTTGTCTTGGCAATCTGGAAATGAACAGTAGAATTGTAATTTCATTTCATTTATATGCATAGTGATTTAAAGGCAATTTCTGTTCAATAAAAAAAAAAAATCCGGGTTGTGATATTTTGGGTCTATACATATATTTATAAAAACATTTCTCCTCTGATCTCTAACATGCACAGTAAACAGAATCTATACTGTAATTGTCTGTTCTCTGTTCATATTCAAACCCCTGGGTGTGTGTGTAAATATATATATATATATATATATATTTATTTAAACATTTGAAATGTTGAATGAAAATTTATTTTATTGAAAACTCGTATTTTCTTTAACATATGAAATGGGGAACAAAAATTAAATTTTCATTGAAAACCTGTCATTTATTTCGGCGTCGTACTTGAGTGTTTTATTTTATTTTATGTTGCATGGGCTGTGTGGTGGGGGGGTTCGGCCTTGGCCGTACCCACCACCCCCACCGCCGGACTGTGCGACAGTCTGCGGACTGTCCACAGCAGTCCGCAGGACTGCCGTGCGTAGTCCGTAGACTGCCACGGCCGGGCGGCGGTTGTACCGCCTGTATGGGTTTATTGCCCATTTAAATTTAAATGTGTTTAAATTCGGGGTTATAAAATATGCAGTTTTATTGTATATGAAATTTACTTTATCAAAAGGGTTTTATATTTGTATTTCGAAATTTATTTTTTTATAAATAAACAAATATATATATATATATTATTTAATTAATTAATTTTATGTGTTTAATTATTGCGGTGTTAGTTACTTTAAAATAATAATAATAATAAATAGAAAAAAATGTATATTTAAGTATTCTGTTCTTTCTTGATTAAAGTTATATTTCTGAGTAATTAACTGTTATGAAAAAAAATGTAGATTCTGTTATTTTCCTTATTTTCTGTTAATTTAATTATGATTCAGAAAATGTAGATTCTGTTCTTTTCTATAATTCTGTTAATTTAGTTATTTAGGAAATGTAGATTATGTTTCCTCTCTAATTACACTTTCAGTTAATTTAAAAATAAAAAATAAAAATAAATAAAAATAAAATAGAATAATAGATTTTGTTTCTTTTCTTGATTGGAATTAAAGCAGAATTTGTTACTATGAAAATAATAGTAAAATAGTAAGAGATCTGACTTGTTGATTTTGCCAAATTTCAATCTTGAAAGGATAATGTTGATAGAAAAATACAGTACAAAATTAAAACAGCGTTGTTTATTTATTTATTCTGACTTTTAGTATGACTGTATGTTGGGGATGAAATTTATTTTGATACCTACCTTGGAATTAAATGGGATTATTCTTTTCTCTTTGATTCTTGTAATTAAGTTTTGTTGCATTGTTGGGTTTTGGACTTTGTTAATTCATTGATGTGGGAACCCCTTGATTTTAACATTTTCGTTTTCCCGAGGGTGTTGGTTTGTTGAATTTTCTTGAATTCTGTTGAGTTATTTTCTATTAATGGAGTGTACCGAATTTTTGAGATTATGCTATGGTGTTTAAATTGTGAGATGGTCTATGCCTCGTATGATGCTTTTGTTGTATTTTGATGATCATGATTGGCATGGTACAACCCCTGCTGCTTTCTGGTTTTGGTTGGGTCTTTAGGGAGAGTGGCTCCTCGTGGGGGCCGGTGCCCCGTTTAAGGGGAAGGGCTCAGGAGAACCCACGGGTGAGTTAGTAAACAAGTGATAACCTAATAATTAACTTAGGAGGGTTGGGTAGTAATATCATTACAAGATTTAAAATATGGATGCCTCGCTTCATTAGTGCTTCCGCAGGGCTAATGGAAGGCCGAGAAGGCCGTGGTTGTAAGGTCGCACTGCCCTCAGCTCTAGAGGTCTACGGTTCACATGATGAGCTACCCTATGGTGCCGGCACCTCAAGTAGGAGGAAGGGCGGAGATCCATAGATGGGACCGGTGCCTCCAGTTGGGAGGAAGAGCACAGGACAGCCCATGTAGGACTATGCGATGACACTCTCCCCTAGTTGCCCATGTGTTGTTTTATTGTGTTCCTCTAGAAGTGGGGTATGGGAATTGATTTATAATGTTGTTTCAATTGAATTAAATTGATTTATAAGTATTACTTCTTTATCATGTATTGGATGATCTCATTTATATTATGTTTATCATCTTGCATCCTTAGGACATTGTGATTTGATGTTATTGGTTGCTCTTTTATTTGGTGTATTGTGTGATGGATTTATGTTGGTACTTTTTATTTGGTTGTACCCTTGTGTTGTCACTCTTGGTCGGAGTTACTTCTCTATCACCTCTTAGCACGGGGGTGGTCGGGTGGAACGTGCTCCACACACCGTTGGGTTCCCCATCAGCGTTCGTGGCTTCAATCTTATCTAGTTGAAGATTTATTACAGTTGATCTCATTGTATTTTTGATAACTTGTATATTGTATTCATCCCACATGTTTGGGATTCAGGATGTAACTTTATGGATGATGTAACATTGAAAGATGATGTAATGTAATTAATTACTTTGTAATTTTAATTGGCTATGAAATGTATTTTGGGTTATCTTGTGATAAAATTTATGTATGTATTTATCTTATGATGTCATTATAGTTCCTTTTGATATCTTATGAAATGATGTTTAATAATATCTATTTTCAACGTAATCTCGTGGGGGCCCCAAAGGACATAGTTGATTTTGTTGTTATATATGATTATTTAATATTGATGTGATGATTATTTATCTTCCTCTTAAAAAAAAAATATTTGCACTCTTTTGATGTTTGTTCTTTGGGGCTTGCTCGGCGGGCGTTACAACTTGGTATCAGAGCCAAGGTTGCACACGCTGGGGTCTTTGGGTAGTTATGTCCGCTAGGTAACCTTTGCGTGTTAGCTCTTGAGCTCATGTGTACCTTTGTCTTGTTGTGCAGAAGCATGCCTAGAGGCAGAGGCAGAGGTAGAGGTAGAGGTCGAGGAAGAGGAAGAGGCCGAGGTGGTGGCCGTGGGGCCAACCAACCAAATCCTTCACCACCAGGTTCTCATGGTCCTGAGTCTGAGGAGAAATAGAATTCTCAAAATAATCCGTCGGATGGTGGACCGATTCTGGAACAGCCGGGGTTGGATGGGCAGTTGCAGCATCTGTTGGGTGAGCTTCTCGATAGATTGGGTCCTAGACCTAATGGGGATCAGCTGGTTGTGAGGGAAAGAGAAAGGTCTCCAAGGCACAGGGGAGCTTCAATTGATCAGGATGCTTTATTAGCTGGTCATATGAGGGACTTAATGAGAGCTCATCTACCTACCTTCGATGGCTCTGGAGGAGGTTTGGAAGCCGAGACCTGGTTAATTGATTTGGGCCGATGCTTCGCAATGTACCCCTACGGTAGTAATACCAAGGCTCGATGTGCTGTTATGCATTTGCGGGGTTTCGCGTCCACTTGGTGGCAGCTTGAGGAATAGAAGTTGCAAATGGATATCAGTATGGTCACTTGGGAATTTTTCTTGGAAAGGTTTAGGGCTCGCTTTCTCTCAGATCATTGGAGGCAGCGTAGGGCAGATGAATTCCACGATCTTAAGCAAATGGCACTGTCAGTAGAACAGTATGAACGTCGCTTCTATGAATTAAAGCAGTATGCAGGGATTAGCCATGATGAAGGGATGTTGGTTCAGCATTTTGTTCAAGGTTTGAATGCATGCATCAGTGGTGGTGTAAGGGTCTTCGAACCTAAGACCATGGAAGTAGCTGTTGAGAAGGCTCGTTTGGTAGATGAAAACTTGGCCATGGCTTTGGGTGGTCATGTAGGAGTACAGATCGGTAATGTACCCGCTCCTAGAGCCGTTTCCCAAGGGGGTCAGACTCAGTCAGCAGGACCTTCTAAGAGTCGTTTTGGGCCTTCAAAAGGGGGTCAGCAGTAGCAGTCTCAACCAAAGCACAAGAATGTTACTTCCTAGCAAGGTGGTCAATCTCAGTTTCACAAGGATCGGAACCGAAACCATACCAGTTCAGGACAGCCTGCATTGAGTTTTCAGTCTGCACCTAGTCGTGGGAGTTTCCAGCAATCGAATGCTCTGACCGGAGGAAGAGGTTTTGGTCGAGGTTCTGGATGTTTCTCATGTGGGCAGCAAGGGCATATTGCTAGGATGTGTCCTCAAAAGAGTGCTTCAGAGTTTAGTCAGAGACCAGCATTGTCCGAGCCGATAGTAGGAGATGCAGGGAGATCTCACCGAGTCTTCACAGCAGTGGATAATCGGCAGGCGGATCATCAGAGCACCGTCATTGAAACTACAGGTTCATTACATAAGATTAAAATTTCAGTTCTATTTGATTCTAGTGCATCTGATTCTTTTATCTCTCCTTTAGTTGTTGATCGATGTAAACTGGGGGCAATAAAGCAAAGCAAAAAGTGGCAGGTTGAGTTAGCTTCAGGATCTAAGGTTGTGGTTGAGAAGCTTGTGCAAAGTTGTAGGTTAGAGTTAGGGGCCATGTCAACTAAGGTGGATCTCAGAATCCTTCCACTTGGTTCCTATGATGTAGTTTTGGGCATGGATTGGCTAAGCTCGCCTCGTGCTTTGATTGATTGTCGCCGTAAGGCAGTACAGTGTATGGATGATTTTAGTAGAGAGGTGGAAATTGTGGGTGTTCCTAGGCCTGTCTCTTTGAGAATGATTTCAACTATGCAGTTAAAAAGGTGTTTTCGGTAGGGTTGTCAGCTCTTTGCTATATCGGTTAACGACCTTGAGTCAGAGGATAGTCGGGAGTTGTCTTTGAATGATTACCCTCTTCTTGTAGAATTTTTGGATGTCTTCCCTAGTGAGATACCAGGTATGCCTCCTAAGCGAGAGGTGGATTTCAGGATTGATTTGGTGCCTGGGGCTGAGTCTATCTCTCGGGCTCCTTACAGGATGACCACTCAGGAGCTCCAAGAGCTTCGTCTGCAGTTAGAAGAATTGTTAGCTAAGGGGTTTATCCGCCCTAGTGTCTCTCCGTGGGGAGCACCAGTGATCTTCGTCAAAAAGAAGGATGGGTCTCTCCGCCTTTGTATCAATTACCGGCAATTGAACAAGGTAACAGTAAAGAATCGTTATCCCCTTCCTAGGATTGATGATCTCTTTGATCAGATAAAAGGGGCAAAGGTATTTTCCAAGATCGACCTTAAATCAGGGTATCATCAGTTGCGGATAGCAGAGGCCGATATTCATAAAACTGCTTTTCGTACGCGGTATGGTCATTATGAGTTCACAGTGATGCCATTTGGGTTGACAAATGCACCTTCAGTCTTTATGAGTCTAATGAATGGGGTATTCTGAACTTTCTTGGATAGGTTCGTCCTCGTGTTTCTTGATGATATTTTGATTTATTCTAAGTCTATGGAGGAGCATGAGGTGCACCTAAAGCAGGTTTTGCAGTGCTTAAGGGACAATCAGTTGTATGCCAATTTGGCAAAGTGTGACTTTTATAAGACTGAAGTTCAGTACTTGGGCCATGTGATCTCTGAAGAGGGAATTTCTGTTGATCCTGCTAAAATCCAGGCTATCATGGATTGGCCCGTGCCCACTAATGTCTCAGAAATTCGCAGTTTCATGGGACTAGCTGGGTATTATCGGCGGTACGTTCAGGGCTTCTCAAGAATTGCGCATCCCATCACTTCGCTTCAGCGGAAGGGAAAGAAATTTCTTTGGTCAGAGCAGTGTCAGTTGGCGTTCCAAACCCTTAAGGAGAAACTGACTAGTGCTCCAATTTTGGCAGTGCCGGATCCTTCAGGTGATTTTGTGGTTTGTACTAATGCTTCATTGGAGGGTCTCGGAGCTGTGTTGATGCAGGATGGGAGAGTGATTGCCTATGAATCTCGGAAGTTAAAAGATCATGAACTCAATTATCCCACACATGATCTTGAATTGGCCGCAGTGGTTCATGCTCTTGTGAGATGGAGGCACTTTTTGTTAGGGCATCGGTTTGAGTTGCATACAGATCATTGAAGTTTGCAATACATCTTCACTCAGCCAAACTTGAATGCCAGGCAGAGGAGGTGGATGGAATTTTTGTGTGAGTACGATTTTGAGGTTAAGTATATTCAGGGTAAGGAAAATGTGGTGGCTGACGCTCTAAGTCGGCGAAGGCATGAGGTTTCTGCAATGTCTCTTGAGGTGGATTTGAAGAGTCAGATTCTTGCAGCCCTTCCTTCAGATAGTTGGTATTCATAGGTGAAAGCGGAGGTAGAATCAGGTAGAGCTTTGGAGGGGAAATTTGCTGGTTATTCGCTAGATTCAGATGGTGCTTTGCGTTTCTTTGGGCGGTTGTATGTACCTTCTTTAGAGGGTCTTCATACATTGATTTTTACAGAAGGTCATTGGGCACCTTATGCAACTCATCCAGGAGTTAAGAAAATGTATGCGGATCTTCGTGCGCTCTATTTTTGGTCAGGAATGAAGCGGGATATCGCCGATTTTGTGGCTTGATGTCTTGAATGTCAGAGAGTGAAGGCTGAACATCATCATCCAGCAGGGTTGCTACAGCCTCACCTCATTCCAGAATGGAAATGGGATGTTATTTCTATGGATTTCATTGTTGGGTTGCCTATGTCATCTAGACGACATGATGCTATTATGGTCACAGTGGACAAATTGACTAAGGTAGCTCATTTTTCTCCTGTTCGATCGTCATATATGGCATCTTATGTTGCTAAGGTGTTCATGAATGATATAGTTAGATTGCATGGGATACCGTGGAGGATCATTTCTGACAGAGATCCAGTATTCACATCTGCATTGTGGACATCTTTGCAGCAGTCTCTGGGAACGAAATTGAACTTCAGTTCTGCTTATCATCCTGAGACTGATGGTCAAACTGAGAGGGTCAACCAGGTGCTTGAGGATATGCTTCGTATGTATGTTATGGATCAGCAATCACGTTGGGAGGACTATCTGTATTTGGTTGAGTTTGCATATAACAATGGGTACCATAGCTCTATTGGTATGGCTCCTTTTCAGGCTTTGTATGGTCGTCCTTGTCGTACTCCTCTGAGTTGGGATCGATTGGAGGATAGGGTGCTTCTTGGGCCCGAGATGCTTAGAGATATGGAGCAGCAGGTGTCTCGCATTCGGGAGCATCTCGTAGCTGCTCAGGATAGACAGAAAAAGTATGCTGACGCTCATAGAATTGATCGGCAGTTTGCAGTTGGTGATCGGGTTTTCCTTCGAGTGCATCCGCGGAAGAGCCCAATTCGTTACGGAAAGGGTTCGAAGCTTGCGCCTTGTTTTGTTGGACCCTTTGAGGTGTTGGAGCGAATTGGACCTGTTGCTTACCGTTTAGCTTTGCCACCCAGTTTGTCGCGGATCCACGATGTATTTCATGTTTCTGTTCTTAGACCATATTTTCCTGATGTTACTCATGTTTTGGATTGGAATGCTCTTCAGGTCGAGGACGGGCAGCTGGCACTCGAGCCCGTGGCCGTGCTTCAGCGTCGGCGACTTACCCTCAGAGGCAGAGAGATTGATCAGGTGCGGGTTCAGTGGGACCCGAATGATGAGGCTTCAGCTACTTGGGAGGATGCCTCTCGTATCAGGGATTCTTATCCTTATCTTTTCACTGGCTTCCAGGAGTAAGCCGGATTTTAGGGGGGGAGGATGTAATACCCCTCATGCTACTATTTGATTTTGACATTCACTGTGGTTTCTGTTTGGTACATTGTGATTTGTGATTGATACTGTTACTATTATGTTTGGTAGCTTAGACTATTACTATACTCTTATGATGCCATGGATATTGTGATGACATTCTATTATGATCATTTGATGGAGTTATTTGGAATGCAATAGACTATAGAATAGTAATTTACGATGTGGTGTAAAATTTTATGATGATATGTTTTGGTGAGGGGACAAGTAGCATCACTCGTTCGCGAGCGCCCTGCTACGCTGTGAATCCTCCTCACAATGCTTTGATTTTATGTATATTGTATATCACTTTGTGGATGCAGGCTTTGCAGGAATAAGACTCGATTCCACCTATTTCGGTAGGTATGGGCGAGCATTGAACCAACCCAACGGCAGGAAGTTGAATTATTTGAGGTGGCATGAAAAGTAACTCTGTACCAAGTTGACAACAGTTTTGTATCTTTCTGGTTTGTGCATAGTAGTCTCATTCGTTTGAGTGGTTACGTTGGTCCTTGTATGATTATATGATTTATCTAAAGTAGTGAATGGTATTATGTGGTAATTTAAATAATTAAGTAATTGGTAAAATTAAAACCTAAAATAATAATTAAATGTGGCAATGAATAAATATTAGAAATAATAAAAACATTGCAGTTAATTGGAATCTCTCAATGGTTGTTTTTTGAATTTAATGAAGAATTGTGGAAATGAGGCATATTTGTACATTTGTTTAAATAAAAGTTTATGTTATGAATTTAGAAATTATTTAGTTTTAATTAAATGCATTTGTTATTTGGAAAAAAAAAAAAACATCAAAATGAAATTAGGGTAAAATATTATTTGATTTTTGAATTATGACCTCTGGTATTCACGGGAAGAGGAATTGAAGGGACTTTTGGGCATGAAATTTATGGTGAGTTTCTCTTTGTTTGAGGGAATTTGGTTCGAATGCTGGGAGAATTCTTTTGGCAATCATTTTCTTCAGTCTTTAGTATTTTCTATTTTTGGAGAAATTGGGAAGAGGAAGGAAGTTTTCTGGATCTGTTGCTGGGAGATTTGCAGCAAAGGAATAGTGCAACAAGAAGGGGCAAGGCTTCTACAGTTTGCTGCAAGCGTAGGACGCCAGGTTCTACTCTTGATAATCGTTATTCTCTGTTAAATATGAATTGCTTTCTGTGTGTGTGAAATTTATTTTAGGGATGAAAATTAAATGACTGTAGGAAGAAAATCTACTGGGGGTATGGTTAATTCAAAAATGTTTAAATCAGAAAATGTAGAATTGATTAATGAAATCTCTAGGGGTTCTGGGTTGTGGCTATTTATTACTAAGGGGTTTGTCTTGGCAATCTGGAAATGAACAGTAGAATTGTAATTTCATTTCATTTATATGCATAGTGATTTAAAAGCAATTTCTGTTCAATAAAAAAAAAAAAATAATTCGGGTTGTGATATTTTTGGTCTATACATATATTTATAAAAACTTTTCTCCTTTGATCTCTAACATGCACAGTAAACAGAATCTATACTGTAATTGTCTGTTCTCTGTTCATGTTCAAACCCCTGGGTGTGTGTGTAAATATAAATATATATATATATATATATATTTATTTAAACATTTGAAATGTTGAATGAAAATTTATTTTATTGAAAACTCGTATTTTCTTTAACATATGAAATGGGGAACAAAAATTAAATTTTCATTGAAAACCCATCATTTATTTTGGCGTCATACTTTTGAGTATTTTATTTTATTTTATGTTGCATTTATTTTTGAGCATGGGCTATGTGGTGGGGGGGGCTTCGGCCTTGGCGTATAAGCCACCATGAAACTGGTGTCTTGACGACTAGCGGGCTGACCGGCGATCAGCGGGGCCTGGCATCATGATCCGGTAAATTGCCACGACCTTGAAGCGGCAGTTGTACCGCTGTATGGTTGTACGCACATTTAATTTAATATGTTTAATTTGGGTTTATAAAATATCTTGATTTTATTACTTCATAAGAAATTTACTTTATCAAAGGGTTTATATTTGTATTTTGAAATTTGTTTTATAGTAAACAAATATATATGTATATATATATATTAATTAATTAATTAATTAATTTTACGTGTTTAATTGTTTGTGGTGTTAGTTACTTTAGAAAATAAATAAATTAAAAAAATGTATTGTTTCTTTCTTGATTAAAGAAGTTATATTTAGAGTAGTGCTTGTTATAAAAAAAAAATAGGTTGTTATTTTCCTTATTTTACGGTGAATTGATTTATGATTAAGAGAAAATGTAGATTACATTCTTTTCTATAATTTTTATTAATTTAGTTATTTGAAAATGCATAGATTATGTTTCTTTCTAAATTACAGAGTTTAGGTTAATTTAAAAAAATAAAATAAAATAGAATAATAGATTTTGTTTCTTTTCTTGATTGGAATTAAAGCAGAATTTGTTACTATGAAAATAATAGTAAAATAGTAAGAGATCTGTCTTGTTGATTTTGCCAAATTTCAATCTTGAAAGGATAATGTTGATAGAAAAATACAGTACGAAATTAAAACAGCGTTGTTTATTTATTTATTCTGACTTTTAGTATGACTGTATGTTGGGGATGAAATTTATTTTGATACCTACCTTGGAATTAAATGGGATTATTCTTTTCTCTTTGATTCTTGTAATTAAGTTTTGTTGCATTGTTGGGTTTTGGACTTTGTTAATTCATTGATGTGGGAACCCCTTGATTTTAACATTTTCGTTTTCCCGAGGGTGTTGGTTTGTTGAATTTTCTTGAATTCTGTTGAGTTATTTTCTATTAATGGAGTGTACCGATTTTTTGAGATTATGCTATGGTGTTTAAATTGTGAGATGGTCTATGCCTCGTATGATGCTTTTGTTGTTGTATTTTGATGATCATGATTGGCATGGTACAACCCCTGCTGCTTTCTGGTTTTGGTTGGGTCTTTAGGGAGAGTGGCTCCTCGTGGGGGCCGGCGCCCCGTTTAAGGGGAAGGGCTCAGGAGAACCCACGGGTGAGTTAGTAAACAAGTGATAACCTAATAATTAACTTAGGAGGGTTGGGTAGTAATATCATTACAAGATTTAAAATATGGATGCCTCGTCTTCATTAGTGCTTCCGCAGGCTAATGGAAGGCCGAGAAGGCCGTGGTTGGCAAGGTCGTGACCTCGTCCTCACGAGAGGTCTACGGCTCCGCATGAGCTACCCTATGGTGTCGGCGCCTCAAGTAGGAGGAAGGGCCAGGAGATCCATAGATGGGGCCCGACACCTCAGTTTGGAGGAAGGGCCGGGAGAACCCATGTAGGCTATGCGATGACACTCTCCCTTAGTCTCCCATGTGTTGTTTTGTTGTGTTCCTCTGGAAGTGGGGTATGGGAATTGATTTATATATGTTGTTTGAATTGAGTTAAATTGATTTATAAGTATTACTTCTTTATCATGTATTGGATGATCTCAGTTTATGTTTATCATCTTGCATCCTTAGGACATTGTGGTTTGATGTTATTGGTTGCTCTTTTTATTTGGTGTATTGTGTGATGGATTTATGTTGGTACTTTTTATTTTGTTGTACCCTTGTGTTGTCACTTTTGGTCGGAGTTACTTCTCTGTCACCTCTTAGCACGGGGGTGGTCGGGTGGAACGTGCTCCGCACACCGTTGGGTTCCCCATCAGCATTCGTGGCTTCAATCTTATCCAGTTGAAGATTTATTACAGTTGATCTCATTGTATTTTTGATAACTTGTATATTGTATTCATCCCACATGTTTGGGATTCAGGATGTAACTTTATGGATGATGTAACATTGAAAGATGATGTAATGTAATTATTTACTTTGTAATTTTAATTGGCTATGAAATGTATTATGGGTTATCTTGGGATAAAATCTATGTATGTACTCATCTTATGATGTCATTATGGGTTCCTTTGATATCTTTTGGAATGATGTTTAATAATGTCTTTTTGCAACGTAATTCTCGTGGGGGCCCCAAAGGACATGGTTGATGTTGTTGTTATATATGATCATTTAATATTGATGTGATGATTCGAGGGCCCCATCTTTGTAAAAAAATTATTTACACTCTTTTGATGGCTTTGTCCATTTTGGGAGCACCCACGTGAAATTCTGATAGGAAATAGGGTTATGAATTAAATGTTGAGATAAGACCAACACATTTGAAGAATGTCATCACCAAATGATTTCAATAATCAGCATGCCATGGTTGAATGTAGAATGATAATTGAGGATGGAATCACTTAGGAAACAATTCATTAGGCTTGGATTGGTGGCTAGTTGCATCTCCCTAACCTAGAATCCATCATGATTCACCATAGGAGACCATAATCAACTCTTGAAAATGCTAAATATTGGATGAAAGTGGTAGAACTTGTTAAAAAATAAGTTGTGCTCATCCAAGAAGACTTCAACTTAGCGGTTTTGGGAACTGAGATGCTCTTGTGTGAAAGGAATTGGCAAATTCTTGAATGTGGATCATACAAAGTATATGAAAATGACATAGATGAAAAATGACTTAAGAAGCTTGCATATAAAGAGACAGCACTAATTTGCCATTTATTCAGAATCTCCAGGGTCGAACTCAGCAGAGTTTAAATTAAAGGCGGTGCCGCTCAGGCCTGAACTCTCCCCATATGGGACCTCGCCACAACCCACCTCTAGCACTGTAGTCCACACAGGAGAATCATTTAAAAAGCCATTTGTTGAATGAGTCCCACCCTAGATTTTTGAATTGGGTTTTTGGAATTTTTGATCTGTTTGATGATTTTGTTGGGGGTTTAGCTGAAATAAGTGACAAGATTCAAAATAATGGGTCTTAGGGGCCTATTAATGATGATTTTAAAGGGTATTTAATATATGGGTGCCAAAATAGGTCCAAATTAAGTATGAAATTGCATCACTTTCAAGAGCATTCAATTTTCTACACTACATTTAGTCAATTTTATTCACTAATTTCACTAGTCATATATTTAGTCATATTTATTCAATGTTCACTAAAAAACTGCCAATTGGTAGTATATTTAGTCAATTTAATTATTAATTGACATCAATTACTAGTATATTTAATCATTTTAACTGGTTGATATTTGAGGATTTAAACATAAAACACATAAATATATATCAATAATCAATTACACACAATAAGACAACCATTGAGAAGGAAAAATCCCTAAACTTTATTAAAAGAAAGGTGTTCTTACAACTTCCACAAGTCTGAAATATCTATCTTGCTTGAAAAATGCTTAGAAATAGAATATTAAATTTTTTATTTCTAGTCACAAGACTAAAAATATGAGTTACATTGGAAATCAATGACAAGGAAAAAAATTCTCCAAAATACTTTTGCAATGATGTAAATGCATGCTTGGATCCCTTCAATGTGAGCACATGCCCCTTTCATCTCTTAAAACTTCTACAACATGGGAAATCTTCTTGTAGCAAGCTGTAACATGTAGAATCTAAGAAGGAGAGTGTTGATCATGTCTCATATATGAAGCTCTCTCCATCAATGTAGTCAACAATAGCCATATAATATTTCATCCTTTATATGTAATGTGTCATCTGATATGAGCAATAGGGTGTTTCCTTTTCTACCTTGAATAAGGTTGTGCCTCAATACAACCAACAAAATTACTATTAGTCTCAATTCAAAAAGAATAAAAGTGCATTGTATATTGGAAGTTTACAAAAGTAAGTCCAAACACAACAGAAAGATAAATCAATTAAAAAAATGTAAGAGGTAGATCACATCCAAAAACATGGAAGAGCTATGCAAAATTGGTGTAATTATCCTGGAAAATGAAGGCAACATGGTATTTACAGATTGAAGACTTACTTAATACTATGGAATAGAAGAGAAAATAATCATTTATCTACCACCATAGTGAAAAGTTAGCAATTGCATTTGGTTTATTAAACACGACCCTTGGTACAACGATTAGAGTTGTTAAGAACCTTCGAGTATGTTCTAATTTTCACATTGCATCTAAATTCATCTCCAAGATTGTTGCTAGAGAAATTATTCTGAGAGATGTAAACCATTTTCATCATTTTAAATATGGACAATGTTCTAGTGAAGAATATTGGTGATGCTAAATGAAACAATATGAAAAATAGGCTTGCACTATAATAATGTGCATTACATTAGATATCTAGTAATAACAAAGGGAAATCCATTAAAGCATAATAGCAGGGATTTTTTTTTCATGTGTTTTAGTTACAAGTTCCCTACTAGACATACATGAAAATGTAGAAGCATAGACAAGGAAAGAAAACTATTTGAAAAAATGCCTCAAAGAAATATGACAAAGCCTTCAAAAAACCTTTTGCACAACCTCTGTAAGACCGCATGGTGGTTTTTGGGCCTTCACAGT
>VDFB02187966.1:0-18555 GCA_007258455.2 Sequoia sempervirens | reverse complement strand
CCACTACGAACGCAATGGTGACCTCTGTTTCTACTTAAAGTGCCCCAAAAAAATAGGCTACCCCCAGATCTTACAGAAAAGATGCTTGTGGAAACCCTTGCACTTGAAACTCACAGAGAGGCCATATCTTTAGATCACAAACAAGTAGCTGCAGGTCTAGAGCTCTGATACCATATTAGAAAACCAAGATCACTTGCATGCAAGATGGATACCACTACATGTGCGTAAGACATAACCAAAGAAAATTTTCTGTAAACCTCAAAGTAAAAATGCATTAAAAAGAATCAATTATTACAAAGTGATCAATCCTTATGAAGGAGATCAAGAAACCCCAAAAGGGAAACCCTAAATGAAACCCTAGTGTGCACACTTAATAATTAATCAATTATTAATTTGCCTAAGTTTAGCTTAAGTAAATAAAGGAATAAGTGACTTAATTAATTAACCAATATGATATACCATCAAGCATAATAATCCTATTACTCTTAACAATTCCATCATCATTTCAGTATTTTCCAGATTTGCATAGGCATCTATATAATCTCAGCTTCATCTTTCTTGACCGGTTGATAGTCATCTGTGGGCCATTTTGGCTTCCCCCATTATTGCTTACGTCATTTCTTTGCTGATTTACAAGTTTTGCAGATTTTCTAAAGTTTCCAAATAGCCTTACAAATTGTCACCCTTATGTATCCGCTTACTTTGTTCCTGTTTTCATTCATTTCTACAGTCACATCAGTCCATGATATCACTGTTTTTAGTCTTCCTAAGGTCATATCAATCCTCTTTCATTGCACTTGATGTGATTCAAGTGAGCATAGGCATTACTTTTTTTGCATGTTTTGAAGTTCTTGATGATGGCTTTTACAACTTTTCAGCATTGGAGTTTTGTTGTTTTCTAGTTCGTTGCAAAGAGTGTTTTGGCATTTCGCATTGCTAGTTCGGAATGAAGCTTGTCTATTTGCTTGCATGTTATAGAATCACTTGGATACACTTGAACATTGAACTTTTTGCTGTTTAAAGTTACAAGGAAACATCACTCATTTTGCAAGTAATTAGAAAGAAAATATGACACATGAAATATTTGAATACTAACAAATTGATGATCATGATAGAATTATTTGTTCTATAAATGCAATAGTTTTTTTTTTTTTTTAATTGTGATTCTTCCTTTTTGCCAAGACAAGATAAAGGGCTTGTTATTTATCTGTTCTTTAACTGAAATATTTTATGTTTTTTTGTGTAATTGTGATTTGTCATTTTTGCCAAGACAAAATAAAGGGCTTGTTACTTGCACACACAGGAAAAGCAGCTTCTAATGTAGGAGGTACAACATTGAACTCTGCACTCCTCATGCCATTAAACATATGTACTTACATTCCCTTGAGCTGGTAGTCAAAATTAATTTCACATTTTTCCTAGGCCAAAATTGTTATGCCAGTCTTAGGCATCAAACAAAAGAATAAATGAAGAAAAGAATACCATATATATTGGCTTGCCAATGGCCACGGCCATCAGTGACTCCAATGAATCGGCCACTTTTCCTACCCCTAACTCTCTTACCATGATCTTCTATATTAGCCTTTTCGTTAGATGTGTTTGGGTTAGGGTTAGTGTTTTCCATGCCTTTAATACCGCCACTTCCTGCAACTGTGTCTTGATCAACCCTCGCTCTACTAAGATTGATTACATCTTTGATGCATGTCCAATATGTTTCAATTCACAAGGATTCTCTTGATTTATTCTTTTTCTACCCCTAAGACTCACCTAAGTATTAGGATTTGTTATCTCGGAGGCAGCACTAAACAAAGATTTAATTTGAGCCTCGAAAACATTTGCATTAAGATTTTCTATTATTGTAAAGCCCGCGTAGTGTAAGAGAGCAAGTTAGCACATCGAATATATCTAAAGTTAGTATATCACTGAAGAAATTTGCGGCCATTGATATAGAGTGAGTAAAAGAGGTTTCAATATCCTTCATCGTACTAAAACAGTCAATGAGAATTTATCATATTACAAAGTACTGTTGAATTAGTGAAAGATTGTTGTCTGAAATACCTTTATTCTTTGTTGTGCTTGTTTTCCTAAGTGCAACCATTGTAGTGATGATAGATAAAATAACGAGTCATTAAAACAAGTGATGCTTTGAATTCTCCTTTGTGCTTATGTCTAATTTCTCTTTGCTTGTTTTCATTTTTGTTCCAAATGAAAATGGTGGGAAAATAGGGAAGACCTTATAAAGCAATTATGACTGTTCTTGATTTGCCCAATTCTTATGACTATTAAAGAATGCTTGTAGTTTCAATGAAATGAATAAAGTTATCAAGGAGGAATTAAATATTGTAGACAGAAAATGAATAAAATTGTTAAAGAGGAATCAAATTCTAGTTTAGGTTAAGCTTTGTAACAAAGTTGAAGAACTCACTGAAATATCATTTATTTATATCAATAAAAAAATCGAATGAAAGATCATTGACGTAGACGGTCTCTGCAAACTCTGCTTAAACATTATTTTTTCACAAAAAAACGAGCAACACTATGCCCCAAGGATAACAATAGATTATTATGGTAACAATCAAGAATTCACAATTTTATCTCACAATTAAATTGGATTTAATGATCAGGCAATATCAAACAATTTTAGTTACACAACTTGACAACAATTTGAATTAAATTAATCGAATTCAAATTACATACAACCAACCATTACAAATTCTACTAAGCAAGGTTTCAGACATTATGTCCTTTTCTTTGCAGCTTCTCAAGCCACCCATCACTAACTAACCTCTTCCTTTTTTAATCTTCATGTTGTAGAATAGGGTAGAATCATGAACAAAGGCATTAATCAATAGTATGAACCACCAAATACTTAAATCTCAACCACCAATAGATTCATGCCTTTTCCAATGATTCTACCCACTACAACATGAACATTAAAAAGTAAGAGGTTGTGAAAGGTATGTAAAGACAAATTCATCAGTGATGGGTAGCTTGAGATGCCGCGAAGAAGAGGACATAATGTCTGAAAGCTTGCTCAGTAGAATTTGTAATGGCTGGATGTATGTAATCTGAATTTGATTAATGTAATTCAAATTGTTGTCAGATTGTGTAACTAAAATTGTTTCATATTCCATGATCATTAACTCCAATTTGATTGTGAGATAAAATTGTGAATTCTTGATTGTTACCATAATTGTTATCCTTGGGGCACAGTATTGCCCTTTTTGCGAACAAATTGTGTTTGAGCAGAGGTTGGAGAGTCCATCTTGTTGGTTTTAATCTGAGTGTTCAACTGTGTGCATTAAATGCATTGACAGATGAACTCAATTCAGATTTCTCCATTGTCTTGATCTCTTTCATTCAAAGAATGCTGGCAAAGAATTAATTTTGTTAGGTGTGTTCAAATTTTTTGAGCGCCAGTTTTGTGTATTGGCTGAAAAGCCAAAAGAAGAATTGAATGATTATTATTCTGAGTAAGAGACAGACTGAAGTTTTTGAAGACATAATAGAAGGGAATGTTCAGCAAAACATAGAGAATAGAAGGAATGTTTAGGAGCAACTGAACATAGAAGTTCAGGAGTATCTGTCGCAGCAGAAGAAAGTCAGTAAGCCTTGCGCTCGTGCGCCGGAAGCTATCCCACATGGAGCAGCTATGTGTATAGAGCTTTAGCTCTGAATATTTTATATGTAAATAGTTTATGAATGTAATCTTTTTTTGAGTAAATAGAATGTTGCAAATATTTCTGTCTCCATTTATGTCTGTCTCCTTCTATTGATACACTTCCGCTGTGCATGTTTTCATTCTTTGCCTGGCATAAAAGTTTTTCTAACATGGTATCAAAGCTCATAGGTTTACTAGGCAGTCAATTTTTAAAGCCTTAGATTTGTCCTAGGTGTGCAGAAACAGAATCTTTTTTTCTAGGTATTTGTGAAAGCCTTAGATCTTATCTGGGTAGTTCTAGTTTTCCCCATTTTAGCAAAATGGCTGGAGGAGACAATAGGAGTTGGCAGCAGCCACCTATTTTTGATGGTAGAAATTATGATGTTTGGGCAAAGAAAATAAAAACCATTTTTATTGCAAATGATTTATGGGAACTTGTTGCAAATGGGTTCACAGATGTGACTGACCCAACTGCATTTACAGCTTTGAGCAATGCTCAAAAGAATCAGTTGAAGGAGATACAGAAGAATGATGCAAAAGCCCTCAGTCTGATTGAGGCAGCCTTGACAGAAGCTATTTTTCCCTGAATAGTAGCAGCTAGTTATGCAAAAGAAGCGTGGGAAACACTTCAAACCACTTGCAAAGGATCTGAGAAAGTTAGATCAGTCAAACTCCAGCTGCAACAGAGAGAGTTTGAGACCATGCAGATGAAGGACAGTGAGTCCATTATATATTTTCACACAAGGGCAGCCACTTTGATTAACCAACTAAGGATAAGTGGTGAAACCTTGGAAGAACAGAAGATTGTGGAGAAGATATTGAGAAGCCTTCCCACAAAGTTTGATCCGGTGGTGATTGTCATTGAAGAGGAAAAAGATCTCACAACTTTGTCAGTTGATGAGCTAATGGGTTCTCTGCAAACCCATGAGCAGCGCCTAAATAGGTCTGCAACCTCCTCCCAAGAGTAAGCTTTTAATGCTCAGTCAAATGCAAGAGAAAGGGGGAGAGGTAGAAAAGGCTCCAGATGTGGTAGAGGAAACTCTAGACATGGAAATGATGGTGATGAAAGCTCAGCCCGAGCAAGCAGTCATGAGGGGGCGACCAGCTCCCAAGGAGGAAAAAAGAACAGCAGTTCTTATCAGAAAAAAGATAAAAGAAATGTGTAGTGCTACAACTGTCAAAGGTATGGTCACTATGCAAGTGATTGCAGGCAAAAACGTGACCAAGGGAGTCAGAATGCACATGTTGCTGACTCAAATGTGGCTGGAAATGAAAGACAATCACAAGTGTTCATTGCATGTAACCTTGCAGAACAGAGCAGCGCTAAAGTTTGGTATTTGGACAGCGGTTGCAGCAACCACATGAGTGGTAACAAAGACTTGTTTGCCTCCATTGATAGCAGCGTGAAGTCTGAAATAAAAATGGGGAACAATGAGATGGTTCCAGTCATGGGCAAAGGCATGGTATGCCTACAAACCAAGCATGGTGATGAAAGACAAATATATGATGTCTTCTATGCCCCAGGATTGAAACATAACCTCTTGAGCATTGGACAGATGGTCCAAAATAGGTATAGAGTGCTGATGGAGAAAGGGGAATGCATCATCTATGATAAAGATGGAAGCAAAAGAGTTATGGCAGCGGTTCAAATGACACAGAACCGAATGTTTCCTCTCAAGATGCAAATCTCAGCACAGTCAAAAGGCCTGCAGCAATCAGCCTTCAAAGCAGCCATTCAAGATATCTCCAAGCTATGGCACCTCAGGTATGGACATTTAGGTTACTCTGGTTTGAATCTTTTGTCCAAGAAAAATATGATAGATGGTTTGCCAAAAATCGTAGAGCCTAATGTTAGATGTGAAGCTTGCATTTTGGGCAAGCAAAATAGGCAGTCTTTTATTTCAGACAACTCTACAAGGGCTAGAGCACCATTGGAGTTGGTGCACACTGACTTGGTAGGCCCTATGCAAAATCTGTCTTTTGGCAAAAGCAGATTTTTTATGACCTTTATAGATGATTACAGTCGTAGGACATGGGTCTATTTTTTGCAGCATAAGTCTGAAGCATTTGATAAGTTTTTGTTATTTAAGGCCTAGGCTGAAAAGGAGAGTGGACACTTTATTAAGGTCCTAAGGTCAGATCGTGGAGGAGAGTATACCTCCAATCAATTTGTAAATTTCTGCAGGAAAAATGGCATCAAGAAGGAGCTCACAGCCAGTTATACTCCACAGCAAAATGGAGTGGCTGAAAGGAAAAACAGGACCATTGTGGAGATGGCAAGGAGCATGATGAAAGCAAAGGGACTCCCTATTGAATATTGGGGAGAGGCTGTAGCAACAGCTGTTTATCTGATAAATAGAAGTCCAACGAAGGCAGTCTGTGATAAAATCCCTCAAGAGGCATGGACAAAACAAAAGTGGTTAGTTGAGCACTTGAGAGTGTTTGGGTGTGTAGCCTATGCACACGTGCCTAAAGAAAATAGGCAGAAATTGGATGACAAGGGTGAAAAGTGTATTTTCTTGGGCTACTATACAGAGTCAAAAGCCTATCGGCTATATAATCTGGTCACCAAGAAGGTAATCATCAGTAGGGACGTGGAGTTCCTAGAAAATGAGTCGTGGGATGGAAAAGTTGACAGCAATACTAATATTTCTGTCTCCATACCCCTTAAGGATGAAGACGCTGCAGAGTGCAGATGCGTCGAAAACCTACAGGAAGCTGACAGTTCAGAAAACAGCAGCAGTAGCTCCGGAAATTCTCAGCAAAGAAGGAGCTCCGAAAACTTCCAGCAGGGAAGATGCTCTGAAAACTTTCAACAGGAAAGTTGCTCTGGAAACCTACAGCAGCAGACTTCTTCATCAGGCCAGCAGCCAAGCAGCTCCGGAAATTCAGACCCCACTCTCGCCTCCCTAGTGCCAAGAAAGACTAAGATTCTAAGGGAGATCTACCAAGGTGAAAGGTATGATGAAGCTTTTAATGAGAGTGTAAATTTCGCATTATTTTCTCATAGTGATCCTATTTATTTTGAGGAGGCTGTAAAAGAACAGAAATGGTGTGAAGCCATGGATGAGGAGATAGATGCAATAGAAAGAAACAAGACATGGGAGCTCACTGATTTACCCAAAGGGAAATCAGTTATTGGTGTCAAATGGGTCTACAAGACCAAATGTAATGCCGAAGGAAGAATAGAAAGGCATAAGGCAAGATTAGTTGTCAAGGGGTACAAACAGCAGTTTGGGAGAGATTATGATGAGACTTTTTCCCCTGTTGCAAGGATGGAGACCGTGCGGGCAGTCATTGCAATTGCAGCCCAGCACATGTGGAAGGTTTATCAAATGGATGTGAAGTCCGCCTTCCTCAATGGAGTCTTAAAAGAAGAGGTATATGTGGAGCAGCCCTTTGGATATGAAGTTCCAGGTAAAGAACACAAGGTATATAGGCTGAAGAAAGCTCTTTATGGGCTGAAACAAGCTCCACGGGCATGGTACAGCATGATTGACTCATACTTGATGAGCAATGGCTTTAGCAAAAGCGATGGTGAGCCCACTCTTTACATCAAGGCAGTGGATGGTAAGGTTTTAATTGTTGTCTTGTATGTAGATGATTTAGTATTTACTGGGGATGATGATTTCCTCATTGCTGATTTTAAAGACGCCATGAAAAGAGAGTTTGAAATGACAGATTTAGGACTCTTAAGATATTTTCTAGGCATAGAGGTCCAACAATTGGATAATGACATCTTTATTTCACAATCAAGTTATGCCAAACAAATCTTGAAAATATTTAGGATGTTGGACAACAAAGCAGCCCCAACCCCAACAACTATAGGTCTGAAGTTGAGTAAAGAGGACAGCAGCAATAATGTTAACCCAACCCTCTATAAGAGCATGGTTGGAAGCCTCATGTACTTGACAGCTACGAGACCAGATTTAATGTATGCGGTAAGCCTGATTTCTAGGTTCATGGAGCAACCTAAGGACACACACTGGCAAGCAGGTAAAAGGATTCTCAGGTATGTCAATGGCACAAAAAACTATGGCATAATGTATACCGCCTCTAATGAGTTTTAGCTGGTTGGGTACACTGACAGTGATTGGGCAGGAAATGTGGATGATAGAAAGAGCACATCCGGGTATGTTTTTCACTTGGGTTCAAGAGCAGTTTCATGGGCTTCCAAGAAACAACCGATTGTTGCTTTATCCACAGCCGAAGCAGAATACATAGCAGCGAATGCAGCAGCATGCCAAGCTGTGTGGCTAAGAAGGATCTTAGCAGATTTGAGAGAAGAACAAGAGGATGGAACAGTAATTTTCTGTGACAATGTTTCATCAATTGCCTTGACCAAAAATCCTGTGTTTCATGGAAGAAGCAAACATATTGAAATCAGGTATCATTTTATTAGAGAATTGGTTGAGAATAATGAAATTAAAATGGAATTTTGCAGGTCAGAGCAGCAGCTCTCAGATATTTTTACAAAGGCTTTGTCAAAAGAACCTTTTGAGCGCCTAAGATATAGGCTAGGTGTGCAGGAATGCTCCAGAACTTCGAATCACAGAAGAAACACCTGAGAGCGCCGGGTCTTGAACCAGCCAGACGGGTTCGGAGAATGGAGAACAAAAGGCAAACAAGTTTCGCGTAGAAAACTTGCTGGTGCTCACGAACTTTATGGCGATCTTGCCCGGGAAGTTCAGCGAGTGTTGCGAAGAGCATGAACTTTCGCCCGGAAACTTTTGCTCAAAGTTATACGAAAATGTGCGCTGAAATTTAGCATGGCGAGTGTTGAAGCGAGGAACTCTTCGCGCCCGAAACTTTGCTCGGAAATTACTCGAGAAATATTCGCCCGAAGTTCAAATAATCATGAAAGCGAGAAAGACTCAGATAAAGAGAGTGTTGGTTTTTTAATCTTGAGCAGCCAACGGCAGGTGCATTAAATGCACTGACAGATGAATCAATTCAGATTTCTTTCCCCCCTGCCGTGTCTTGACTTTCTTGCTGTCCAGTAAATGCTTTCTGGCAGTAATTAATTTTGTTAGGTGTGTTCAAATTTTTTGAGCGCCAGTTTTGTGTATTGGCTGAAAAGCCAAAAGAAGAATTGAATGATTATTATTCTGAGTAAGAGACAGACTGAAGTTTTTGAAGATAGAACACAAGGGAATGTTCAGTAGAACATAGAAAGAAAGATGTTCGGGGAAGTAGCGACGAGAGAAGTTTAGAACATCTCTGCCTTGGCGAGAAAGAAAGTCAGGTAACAGCACTTGCTTGCGTCGTCGAAAGCAATCCCACGCGGAGCAGCTATGTATCTGACTTTAGCTCTAAATATTTTATATGTAGCGGTTTATAGATGTAATCTTTTTTTTGAATAAATCAAATGTTGCAAATATTTCCTGTCTCCATTTATGTGTCTCCTTCTGTTGATACACTTCGGTGCATGTTTCATTCTTTTTGCGGCATAAAAGTTTTCTAGAGCACATCTCGTCGATGACACATTTCATTCAATTTTTTTATTGATATAAATAAATGATATTTTAGTGAGTTATTCAACTTTGTTACAAAGCTTAACCTAAACTAGAATTTGATTCCTGCTAAGCAGTTTTATTCATTTTGTGTCTACAATATTTAATTCCTCCTTTATTCATTTCGTTGAAACTACAACCAGTTTTTAATAGCCATAAGACTTGGGAAAATCAAGAACAGTCATAATTGGTTTATATGGTCTTCCCTAGGTGCTAGAGGGAGGGCTGTAATTCACAGAAAGTTTTTTAGTTCTTTCATTAGATTTGTTTCAGCTAATTTCAACTGTTTGTGCTCTTAAAAATAAAAAAGATAACGTCTTTCCTGATCGAATTCCTTTGCTTTTGGTCTGGTGATTCTTTCTTTTGATCGTATACTCCTTATCACAACGTGATTAATCACTATACTTTTTGTTTCACAATTTATTTGGTGATAATCGCTATTACTGCCTGGCCAGCAATCGTTGTTATGCTCTATGCCAATCCTCTATGCTAATCTCCTTGTAGGCACAGCTTATACGCTTAGACCTTGGAGAATACAATGCAGACGGATATTGAAATGTTGCGCCCATGTCCTTATTCTTGGCCTTTAAATTGAAACAAGGCTTTATAAGCCTTATTTATGACCTGTTGTGGCCCAGCTAGCTTATGCATTGTCAATTATAGTTGTCATTTTATGAACTGACATCTACGCACAAGCTTTTCTAGCCTTCGGTATAATTTTTTTTTATTTCTATGTAAAGGAGATTAATTTGTACGGTAGCAATAAGACTAATCATTAAAGCATTGGTTCTTAAAGGATTATAAATTGATCTTACAATGAATTGATTGTAGCATTAGGGGAAAGATCATTTCAAAATGTCTAATCACAAAATTAAAGCCATGCTTTTTTTTGGGAAGAGGCAAACCATGCAATCACTAAATCTAAACGCATTTATCTCAGCCAGGCATTTGCTTCCTTGAGGCGCAAGCGCGACACCCTACGATGATAATCAAACCAGAGGTAATCCGTGCAATCGCTAAATAAATTTTCAAAATTTGTTTGATTTGATGAACATTCGACTTTTATCATTGATTATTTCCAAGTTCTATATCGATGCGGGCATCTTAAAATCTGTCTTTGTTCGCTGGTCAGTGTTTGGTAGCACTAAATCCACCTTATGTCTAGTAAATAGTGCTATCAAAACTCTAATTATTTTCCAAGTTCTATATCGATTAGAGCATCATAAAATTTGTATTTGTTCACTAGCTCTATACCTACCTTGCAGCATCGGCCCCTTGCTCCTTTCATATCTTTTATTATCGTCATCTCTCATCATTGTCTGTCCGACATCGACGCAGCTTTAACCTAAAAGGGTAGAGAGTCGTAGAGTTTGGAGGCCATACTGTGGAGGGCAAATGGTTAGATTTAGGCCGGTTTGTTTGGAATGAATCGACGCCATTGGGGGAGAAGGTTATTTGGGTACCTTGTCTTAATTCGCGGGCTCTTGCCATTTATTTTGGTTTTGCTACAACGAGCTTAAAGAAATAGCGAATCAGCAGTAGTACCATACTATTTACTGTTCCTAAAAGAGGCTTGTTTCGATTGTGGAAAGGAGTGATGGAAATAGAAGATGTGGGCCACCCGCCATGTGCACTATCCTTTCTGCCAACACACAATTTTGCTTCCCAAAATGAAATGCAAATGGTGGCTATCCATCACTAATTCATTATTATTGTTTTCTATTGTGGGCTCAATCTGGATACAGTTTAGTATGTCGACTTATGTAAGCAGCCTATCGCCCTCTAATTGGTCAACTGACTCCAACCTTCACCACATTGCCCCCCTTTAGCACAAGCTGATACAAGATCACCATCTTCCTTCTGAGGTCAATTAGTTTTTTTTTTTTTTATTGAAGAAGACTATTATTAATAAAAAATAAAACAACAAATACAAGTCACATCAGAAGAACAACACAAATTGCTGTTAAAACCAGCAGACCAACAGATTGCCTGAGTAGAAACTATCTGAAGCTTTTTTAACCATTGATCTGCAACTACCTTTCAGCTGCACCTAACCTTTGACGAGTGTTCTTTGTCTTCCAACAAAATCTTTGAACAAACCAAAACATCGACCCTTCTAATCAGCAGAGCATCCTCCAACCAGCGACTACTACCTTAAACCAACAAACTAACAAGCAACGACCCACCTTTTGTCTTTGACCAGGGGCTACGGCCAAGTCTTCAGACTTTTTCACCCCTTTTTTTTTTCTCCTTTCTTATTGTAGGAATTTTCTCCTCATTCTCATAGTTTAGCAAGAGCTAACTCTTTTCCTTATCTTCAAACTCATGATTCCTTCTCTTGCTTTAAGTTGGCTCCTCTTGGCCACTATCTCCTTTTCCTCTGCAACAGTTATGGCTGTACTATCTGATCTTCCTTTAGATAGTTTTGTCTCTCATTTCTGCAATCTCTTTCTTTCTAGGGGACTTCACAAATGATGCGATATGGCTTCAGCCATAATATCGACCTCCTTCAAACAGTGATCTTGACTGGCAACTAGCTTCTAACTGCTTTTTATTTTGCTTTTAAAACTGCAAACAACATCCTTAAATTTGGGCATCTCCTCATGCATACAATGATTCCTAAAACCTGCGAATTCTTTTAAACTCTGCATCGGCTACTATGGCTGCACAACAAAGTTGAATAGTGACAACTTTGTTGGCAGTGGCTGACTGGCAACACTTTTGTTTATTCTAACAACAGGCGGCTTATAATTTGCAAATCAATATTCATAACACAGTGATTACCCTGCTCAGCCTCATACAATTTCTCATTAGCTCCAACGATTTTCGGCAGATCTCATTCCTTCAAGCAATGGCTAACTCTTTCTTAAACACTAAGATAGACTTCTTGATTGCTTTGATCATTGCTTAAATGGCAGCCCCTCCTTTGATAGCATCTTCAGTGATTATTAGCTGCATAGAACTTGTACCGAGTCACCCTCTTTATGAGTAATACCATGTTCTAAATTTGACTGCTGAGCAGCTATATACACCACACTTTAACAGCAGTAATCACTCTTTATTTCCCTGTGATCCTTTGGGTGAGATGCAATCTTCAAATAGCTTTAAACAACTATTTCAGCAGCAATTCAAGAAACTCCTGCACTTTGCATTAATTAACTATCTTCAGCTGGGCGGACTACTTCAATTTGAACAGGTAGGGATCTCTTATTCTATCTCTAACCTAGGCTTAGGAATGAAATGGTAGGAGAAAAATAGAAAACACAGACCTAAAACTATATATTGATTAAATAAAAACATTACATAGATGATTTTATAAATCTTCTGAGCAGCTGCTCATTAAACATTCTCATGACATTACTCGAGCTTCTGCTCTTTCAGACATCAACATGTAACTACCATTCTCTATCTTTACAGCTCTGCTGAGCTGGGCACCATTTGGGAGTGCATACAAAATAAAACTCATACAATATATAAAGAATTAAGCATGACTGGAGCAGAAAGGACTGAATATAATATATTTTGAAACACCCATAAAATGTGTGAAAGTTGGCATGAGTAAATATGTAATCAAATCAAATCTTTGCCAAATATTTGTCTTTAATGCTGAGACTGACTATGATACAATGTTTATACGGAGACTGACATCGAGAGGACAGGGCAAATAGGAGTAGTTGAAATTATATTTCCAGCATAGAACGCAGCTCTGATACCATATGATATAAAATGCATAAAAACTGGATATCTTATTATTTGAAATAACAGGTGCATATATCACAGAGGAAGGGAAGCGACTGAGCATAGAAGAGGGGCGGTTGAACAATTACACACCCCACACACTACAAAGTAATACATTATACATTATTTGCTAACAATTTGCACCGATTGAAAGGCTTGATATAGTTAGAATGGTCTTACGCATAGCAACATAAATAACTCAAAAAATTATTAGATGCTTCCAAATCAATATTTTTGAAGGGTTTTCGAAGAAGATGTGTATTTGAAACAACCATAAAAAAACATCTTTATAGTTACAAGCAGTTACAAGTTCATATAATTATTAAGAAAATGTATGTATATTAAAAATATTTTTTTTAAACAGGCAGTTGCAAGTCCACATATATAAGTAAAACTCATGTATTCAAGCACCTGCATACAAAATGAGATCGATTCTTGTAATTTCAATGACTCCTCATCTCCAACATTTTCTTTTCATTTATCAATTCTAGAAGTCCATGCCCAGCTTTATTATTTAACCCTTTAGTACAACCTTCCGAATATTCAATTGATTGTTCAATGAGCTCTTCTGCAAATTTGTTCACATCAACATTAAACACCTTTCTCCACTGCAAAACCAGTGAAAATGAATAAGCTCAAGAATGTAAAGAATTGACATACTTAACATATTGTTTCAAAATTGTTGTAACCAACCTCTTTTATTAAAATCATGTCATAATCTATTTTAGGATAATTTAACCTCCCGTCTGGGTCACGTATGACTAACATAGCTTTGTTCGAGGACCTGCATACTAATTGTTTATAACAGATATACAATAAACTACATGCAACCAATACTAATCGTAAAATATGAAGCAGAAATTTTAGAACACTGACCTTGCTGCAGCCTCAGCAATAAAATGTAGACCTAACATTAAAATAAAAGGAAATTTATTAAAATTATACAAAAAAAAAAATTATGAAATGGATATTTATATTATTTTTTTTTAAATATAGTATATTTATATTTACAGTATATTTTAATATATTAAAATATGATTTTTAATACATTTGAAATTTTGAAAATTTGAAAATATAAGATATAAAAAAATTTAAAAATTTAAATTTCTATAATTTATTTGTTGAAAGGTTTTATAATTAAAATTTTCTTAAAATCTATTTTATTAACATATTATTTGATCTTGACTTAACAATTAATAATATATAACACTCAAAATAATGGAACTCTTTCTATTATTAACCTTTTTATTAAAAAATCCTACACATTCAAAAAGATTAAAAAAAAAAACTAACATTGTAAACTCACCAAGAGTTAGTTGATGTTTATGATTCTTAAGCCTGCAGAAAAATGACATTCAAACATTATTAGTGTTTTTTGTAGTGAAATATATTGTTTGTTAGACATTCAGGAATTCATTATTATTGAACTCTCTTAACATCACCCAGAAAGTTTCCAATTAACCTTTGAGCCATAAAAAATTAACCAACAGAAAAATGGAATCATCCTGAATATGAGCTTAGACAATATGACTTGAAATGTTAACCCACAGAAAAATGAAACATCCTAAATATGAGCTAGACAATATGACCTAAAGTATTGATATAAAAATCTTGACAGACATTTTTCTTGAAGAAAGATATAGTGATATACTGTTCAATACATTATATTTTAATTAGAAACTAGCATGTAAAAAAAACCAGAGAAAGAAAACGAATAGAATACCATATATTGGCTTGCCAACGGCCACGCGTATCAGTGACTCCAATGAATAGGCCACTTTTTCTACCCCTAACTCTCTTACCATCATTGTTAGATGTGTTTGGGTTAGCTCTATTGAGATCCATTAGTATCTCTGCTGCATGTCTAATATCATTCAATTCAGAAGGATTCTCCTCCTGGTTTATTCTTTTTTCACCCCTAACACTTTCCATTATTGCAAAGCCTGCACAATGTAAGAAAACAAGTTACCACAACAAATATATCTAAAAGTTAGTACATCACTTAAAAGAAAGTTGGGGCCATTCATATATAGTGAGTAAAAGAGGTTTCAATATCCTTCATCATATAAAACAGTCTATGAGACTGGGGCTTGCTTAACCAGCACATTCTAAATAGACCAACTTAGGTAAAGATTATCTAAGCAGCCACATGTAACCAACATTTGCACAAACTTAGGTAACTATAATAACAAAAATAAATAAAAATCAAATCCATCGTAAAGAAGCAATCAGGTCAGAATTCACAATCTCCATTTTACTTGGTGCCCAATTATCTGTTGTTGCTGATAATCAACAAGTTTATCATTTTAAAACTTGTCTCTAAGTTTTTCGCTGCCATCGCTCCCATGATAGATTCCCATATGCCAAGAAAAAGCCAAGGACTTTCTCAACTGTCACCGTGGATGCTTCGAGATCAAGAATAGCTAAAATTGCAACACCACTAGCTGATAAATATGATAGGAATTTCTTGCCTACAAATTACCAAATCACAAAGATCAATCTAGGTAAGCAGACGAGGGAAGATGATATCGAAGGAATGCACACATGTGATATTATGCCTAGAGTGGATAAGGACCAAAAAATCTCAACAAGAATTGAAAGAATAGATCGCTCATCTCTTTTCCTCATCAAGCAACTAGTGAGTCCCCTGAAATCCACGGATGGACTTCCTCTGGGTTCAGTGCTCATCTCCCAGCAAGAGTCATTCACAGTGGAAAAAATGAACTGCATTGCAACATCAACCAAGCCATGCATGGGAGACCTGTATGATTATGGCTGCAGAATCATAGATGAAGCCCTAAGCGTGCATGATAAAGTTAAAGCGATTGGGAGTAAGGTGGAGACATTCAAAGTTGAACTTCAAGAGGATGTCCAAGATACACATTCTTATACCCTTCCTCACAATGAAATGATGTCCAAGATGAAATTTGAGATCCTAGCGAAGGAAGGCGTATTAGAGAAGGAGAATTATTCAATGTTGGGTGTGTGGATAGAGATAATGAACTTGACAGTGGACTTTCTCAAAGGATTTTTGGACAAGCTAACTGCAATTCATATTTATGTAGTAGACATTGTTTGCATTAATTAATGATCATCTAAGGCTACATAAAACTCAAGCCCTAAAGACCCTAGTTCAAGAATGAAGCATAAATGAATATAGAAACATAAACAATAATAAAGCAATATTATCACAATTCATATGCCATGGTTGAGTCACCTTCATTGATCTTCTCCATTTTGCTTTATATGCTTGCTTGCCCTCAAATTTGTAGTATGCAAAAATAGCCTAGTGATAATGATTGCAAAATATCAAAGATAGTGGTTGTCTAGCTAGAGTAGAATAGAATGGAATAGGGTCTAAAATAAGGATGAAATGCATATTTTATAGAAAACCAATTCAAAATGAAGGGCCAAGATTAAATGGTGAAGATCAATGGATGAGATTGCTTTGACAAGCAACAAAATAGGGTTAGGGAAAAATTAGGTTTTAATTAAGGATGGATTGTGGACATTAACAGGTAATGAAACCTTGTGAAGGGTGGAGGTTAAATGTGATAGAAGATAAGATTTGGAGGTTAATTGTGATAGAAGATAAGATTTGACACAAAAAAAGAGGTTGATGGAGTAAATTAAATAATTATAAAATTATTTAATTTAGGAGGGAAAATAAATAATTAAATTATTATTATTTAATTATAGCTAAAGAGGGAAATGTTGACTTTTAATTAAAATAACTTTGTCTAATTAAAAGTAGAGGAAAAGGACAAATAAATAAATAATTAAAATATTATTTAATAGTGGGAAAAAGGTGAAAATTAAATAAATATGATTTATTTAATTGTGGAAGAAAAGACAAAAAAATAATTAAATAATTAAAATAATTATTTAATTATAGTAGGAAAATGAAAATAAATAATTAAATAAATGAGAATTTATTTAATTATGGAATTAAAAGATTAATTAGTGATGTAATTAAATTAAATAATCAAAGATTAATCAAATAATTAAAATAATAATTTAATTAATAGAAGAAAATGATCTTAAACAATAATCACATAACTAGAATTGTTCAATTATACAGAGAAGAAGGGAAATTATTATGAAAAATAAGATTTACAGACTTAAAACATTTTTCAGTATCTACACATACATTAAATTTTTTAGCTTCACTTTATCTCATACAACATAACAATTTCCCAATTCATGCGACACAATCTGTATTACCATCTCCAATTTCCCAATTCATGCGACACAATCTGTATTACCATCTCTATCTAAATACTAGTTTCTCCTTGCTATTCTTTTCTTTTGGCTGCCAATACAATATTCGATCTTCTAAAATATTTTTCTCCTTATTTAAATCTGCTCTTGATGAGGCTCGATTCCCTCATTAAATGTTTATTTAAAAAAAAAAAAAACTGCCTCTCACTCAGGCAATGTAGGCGCCTCTTTCCTCTACCTTTGGCTATGCAGGAACTTCCTGGCGTGGCTTCTTGTTACCCACGTTGCCTTCCTACGCAGCCCCAATCTCTCCCCCTCTTGGCATTAGCTACCCTCTTTGTATTTAATTGGATCCACTTTTAAATTCAGGATGCATTCTAAATTTTGCTTGTAAGCAGTTTTTCCATTAAACTTTATCAATTTCTCCAAACAATTTTTTTTTGGTGATGTTGATTGGATTCTCATTAATCATACAATAATTAAATATTCATTAACAATATTATAAAGCTAAAATAATTTTATTTCACACTTTCATCTTTATATTTTTATAATATTTTTTATGAAAATCATTAATGTATTCTTTTAATATATAGTTTGGGTTTTTTAACATTTAATAATTTCAATTTTGAATTTTGCCTTGTATCATGTTTAATCCTCCACTCTATATCAACATTGATGTACTTCTTAGGACCCTACATCAGATCATATATACAACCATGTCCTCTAGACTAGATCATGTGGAGTTCTAGTATTTTAAATTCCAAAGCAAACAATCCCAAGATATAACTATTACCCATCAAAGTCAACAAAAATATTCAAATCACATGTCTAGGATTGTGTATTTAAGAACATCATCCTAGGACATCCTTATAATCATCTATTAGTAGCATCTTGCATTCGCATATTTGACTACACATATCATTAGTCTTAATATGTATAAAAAAAATACTCAAGATCCAACATTATTTATTTATCTATTTTCAACTTGCTAAATCATGCTAAGGGTTTGAGTATCATAAAGGAAGTTGGTTTCTTCTATGTTGAATGAAATCATGTCACCTAGAAGAAACATAAATAGCCAAATCATATCATGGGTGTGATCTAATACGAGACCCCACGAAACTCAAGATCTAGATATCATAAATTTTTAAACTTAAATCTAATTTAATGTTTTGTTTTTGTATTGTCTATCACAACAACATAGTAGTCAACATCCACATTGATCCAATTTCTAGTAATCCCCCAATATTTCATTTTATTTTATGGTCTATTTATCTTAGTATCTTAAATCTCAACTCATAAATTAATTTAGTATCTAATTATTATTGATTATCTTATCATTCCATTAGACATCTAAATTAATTATTATTGAATGTATAACTTACATTCATATCCTTTAGACATAAACTTTCTATATATCCT
>VDFB02187965.1:0-32565 GCA_007258455.2 Sequoia sempervirens | reverse complement strand
TAACATGTCTTTTCAATTTAGTCTTTGCAAATTTCACTCTCTCTAGATCTTCAATTTCTTCATATTCAAAGTATTATTCAATTTCATTTATCCAATCAATCAACTCTTAAGGATTTAGGTTACCGATATAGTTCAAAATCTCCATTCTAGGTCACTTTCCTATTTTCAAAATAGCCTTAAACTTCTTCATTTGATCTGATTCTTCCTCTTCTAAGACATATTCAGTTAGGTCTGCAGCTTGAACTTCATCATCATCACTTTCATCATTAAGTCTAGAGTTTAAGAATTTTCCTCTATCTTCTTCAACAATATCCAATCTCATTTTCATTGTTCACATCATTTCCATCATCTCATCCATCTTTCCAGCAACATTAACACTAGTATGAATTCTCTTCAATGGAATCTCTTCCTAGGATTGTGCAACTGCCTCAAGTTGGCAATCTAGCTATAGGGTTCCAACTACCTCACAACCAGTGATCTGTTGACAAACACAAGTACGTTGCCTCAAGTCAGCGATTTTTCCACACAAAGACCTTACAAAATTCCTTGCTCAACTCCTCTCCTCTTCCAAGGTCTGCAACTTGCTCTAATACCACTTGGTGTAGTCAAGGATGGAGGGTCTAGGAATAGGATTTTCCAACCTTGTATCAAGAGTAAACAAAATAGAAACTCAAAGAATTGGAATAAAAATCCCACATGGATACATAGAGAATGATCAATTATTCACAGGAAACATGCCTTGTGCTCTAGCTTATAGATTACAGAACGATATGGCATTAAGCCCAAAAATACAATGTTGGATGAAACCCTTATGTCTTATATCTTCCTAATTATCTAGCACTATATCACTACTAGCTAATGCAACTACACAATGCTTATATATATAAATTCCCAGCTTTGGAAAAAGTCTACGTCATCCTCAAGCAATCTCAAACCCCAAAGTTGATGAAACGTGTGAAGGTTGGACAAAACATATGATCCTTTGTTGATCCTTGGATAAACATAATGTGGATTGGAATGAAGGTTCCTTGATGAATGTACATCCTTATGAAATTTTTTCCTAAGCTCTGCAAGTCATGGGATAGGTTCACACACTTGAAAATCCAAGACTGGTCTGTGAATGCTCTTTGTCCAATTACAACTAATATTTTTCTAGTGATATCTTCATACTAGGATCTCCAAAACACTTGAATTCTAGATATGAAATAGATGTTGCAATGAAGATCATATATCTTACTCCGCGAGCTCTAATGTTACAATGTAGTGTAATGCGGTATGAAATACTGAGAGTAGGTCCTAGTAGTTAACTACTGAAATGCAAGAAAACATGAATGTAAATATTTTTGGTTGCTACGAGATTGCTTGTAACCTAGGATGCTCCTACATCATGAATTATCTTGTAAACTCTCTTGATTACACATTCTGTACAGTTCTTGAATACTTGAAAGCTTAGGTGACTTGTAAACTTGCTAGGAGAAAATTGAGTGAAATAACCTTGTATTTATACTTGTTTATGCCAAATTTCCCAAAATTACAACACTATAAGTTGAAATAAAATCTAAGAGAATAAAATCATGCCAAGAATTGAATTCAAAATAAAGTCTAAGCTAAGAAGGAAGAATATGCCATTTGGGGCGTATGAGTCCCATTAGGTTAAGCTTGGGACACATTTTTCAAAAAATTCTTAGTTTACTGCCAAATTCAGATCTAGGCCCCAAAACTTAGGTGGGACCCATATGCCCAAGGTGGCGTATGATTCCAAGATCACTAAATATGGGTCATAAAATCCAAAATCATTAAATTATGATTGTTCAATTGATATGATTCAGGATTATCCTTGGAAAGATGCATTAATTAAGGCTTGTGGATGCAAAATAAGACCAAATAAGGCATAAAGAAGCCCAATTTTAGTAGGGAGGGCCCAAAAAAGCATGAAATTGTAAAGGGATACATTTTCCTACACTACATTTATCCCCCACTTTAGTGAGAGGATGAACTTGCTTCAAACCCACACTAAAGTATACAAACTCTCATCAAGAGGGGTCCAAATGTACTAATGCTAGTAAGATAGGATGGCAACAATCAAGAGGGATGATCAAGCCCCCAGGATCAAGATCCTATGGGAAAAAAAAAAGGTACAAAAGAACACACATGGAAATGATGTAAGGATCAACAACAAGGCACAAGCATACACTACCAAAGTCAAAGAGAAAGGAATACAAAAACAAAAGGGGTGGAAGAAGCCTTGTCCATTTTTCCTACACGTTGTGGATCAGATCTAAGATGTTTTTCCACGAAATTTTACAAGTGGAACACAATTTCCACTATGCAAATCAAATGCACACTCACAAGGGCTAGTGGAACCTTAGGTCGTCCACTAGGTGAGCCCCCAGTGAGAAACATAAACACGTGATTGGTATGCACTCACACAGACAAGCAAGTGGCTATGGGAAAGTCATGACTAAGTTTGGATCCCATACGTATGTAACCAAGAAAAATTTATACCTAATGATAACATTGATAAGGTACCACACAACAATGAACTTTGAGCTCCATGAGGCAAGCAAAGATTTGCATGCTTGAATCTCATGAACAAACAAGATGGCTCCACAAGCAAGCAAAATGTATTATGCAATGTGGCCATATAACCAAAATTATAAATGCAAAAAAAATGTAAGGTACATTCAAAGGAGTTTTTCTTAGTTCGTGTAAGGTCTTAACTTAGGGAACATTCTGCCTAATGTCTCCAAGAGAGGAAAAATTGAAGGATATAATATTCACAACCTAGGGGATGCAATGTATCATATCAAGCCACTAAGATTAATATAATACATGCTAAGAGAGATATCACTCTTGAAGGACATCACACCCAATGTCACCACAAAGAGAGAGAAACATCACATGAAGTAAGAAGACTATGCAATGAAACATGAATTGAAAAAGAATAATACCAATGTATGGCCCCACTTTAAATAAATTGCTAAACACTAAGCTGTGAGCAATTACTTTAAAGTAGAAAATGATAAATGATAAAAATACATGAGAGCTTGTTTGGAAAGCCCTATGCCAAGTCATATGTTTCCAAATGAAGCTACATCATGAAAAGGGTTTACCCCAAAAATGAAATACCAAGATCACATAATGGATCCATGGATTTTGGGTCAATATGTCTTTTCTACAATGTTATTAGAACTATCATCATTTCCCGAATACTCGTGGAACAAGAAGAATGACACAAAGAGAGTGTAAACAAAGAAAAACCTTTCAGGTCAACATGGAAGAGACATGAATGTCTCGACGCCTTGCATCATCCCCAAAAGGAAAACACAAGAAAAATAAAAGGTAAAGGAAAAGCTTTTGGGTCAACATGGAAGAGATTTAAATGTCTTGATGTCATGCGTCATCCCCAAAAGGAAAACAAAAGATAAAGAAAAGATAAAGGAAAATATTTATGACATAGAGAATAATGTAGGTACATAAAGAGGAATGTCACAAAGAGAGAGAGAGAGAGATACATCAAAAAAAATAGTACAGGGGATCATATTGCACACATGCAATCACATAAAAGCAACATGAAAAGAAAGAAAAAGACTAGTAGGTTAGATGTGAGTCAACCTATTAGTATATCATCTGCATCCCAATCTTGATCATCATATATGGAAGGCGAAAAACTAGCCAAAGGGACAACATCAAGTGGGTTACTAGGACAAGGCTATCTAATTCTTTCCCCTATTGTATGTAAGACAAGAATGAGCTGAGGTAGGTGATGAGAAAGAGCTCCTTGCATTTTTAAATGATTTTCAATGAATGTAAAGCATGTAATAGTGAGAATGTTGTTATCCTACAACTATTACATGGCAAGGAGAGAAAGGACATGCCTTAACAGATTATTTCTATGATATCAAACTTTTTAAATATTTTTTTAAAGCATGAAACTCATCAGTACTATGTCCAAAAAAATCTATGATATTTGCAATGTGATGTGTTTGTGTTCTTAGGAATTGGAAATCATTTTTCTCTCATGGGTGGTAATGTAATAAGTCATTAACTTAGAAGTATATGTTAAGGTCTTTTAGTTGCAAACAGAAAATAAAGGAATTTCAGTTTTATGACGTGTCTTTCGTTTCGCCGATCCTACCCTTTTGGTTGATGGGTTCGGCGTATATTGATCGTAAAGAAGATCCAATGAGGACAGTTGTTCTTTGGAAGAGGTCATGCCCATAGATCCTTTTGATGGTCCACAAACCCTTTAAAACTTCTGGCCGTAGCCAAAGTCAACTTCGTCACATCCCGATGTTGTTCACCATGGTATCGGGAACTTCTTCCTCAAATGGCACCCCTTTCAAGCGATAGAGCGTCGCCCTATAATGGTGACACGAAGACGGCGCTCGACGAAGTAAACGCAGTCCATCCGCCGGTAAAGTAAACTGAAGCCCAGGGCATTTGCATTTCAATTGGTTGCAAAACCAACATCTCGGCGGGATGATGGTGCTGATTTCACAGCGACGCTAGTCATTCCATGGCTCTCATGAAAAGCAATTTCAGTGCTTTTCGCTATCGCTTAGTCTTCTCCAATGTTGTCAACATCATGAGGACATGTATTAGGAGTTGAGTGAGCATGAATAAGTTCAATTTCATTAGGGTCATTTCCAAAAGCACATCTTGACACATCCAATGATTTCAAGGACACCAAAAGCTTACCAAAGCACATATACATGATGCAATGCAATGCAATAGCCTAGAATGAAATTCAAAAATGAAAATTTGAATTTAATTAATGCATGAAATGAACCAAATTAAGCTAGATGCAATTAATTGAATGAAATAGAAACTAAATAAACTAAAATAGAAATATAACAAAAACAAACAAAAGCACAAAACTAAAGATTTTAATGTTGAAAAATGCAGTTTCAGGTCTGACACGAGACTAAATTGCCTGGGGGGCATATGAGTACCAATCTAGGTTTTTTAGGGATTCAAATGTTGATAAGAAATCAACACAAAATACCTAAAAATTAGGAGAAACCACCTATACTGGGACTAAATGGCCTAGAGGGGCGTATGAGTCCCAGATTAGGGTTTTTGTACTAATTCCAGCAAATTCTGAGTGAATGTTAGGTTTTTTGGTTTGTATGATGTCTAGACTAAGTACAATTAAAGTTTTCAAATGAATTTCAATGATGAAAGATGCAAAAATGTAACCTATATGCACTTTCACTAATGCAAGATTCAAAAACCCTAGATGAAAATTAACTAATGCAAGACCTAATGCAAAATTAGTGTAAGGTATATCTAGTACTATGATGCACTCCAAATAAAAAAGAAGGTTTTCTAAAGGCTAGGTTCACCAAAATAAAAGGAAGAAAATTGCAGTTCTTTGTTTTGGGAGATAAAACCAATTTCCTTCAAGTTTCATTCAAGGAAACCTTTGGGATCTCATTCTAGAGGTAGAAATGAGAGAAAGAGATCTATAATAAGGTTTTTGGTGCTAGAGCACCTAATCACCAAGTTGCAAAATTCCATGTTTGAAGGTCAAGGAAATTCATTGATGGGTGTCTAGGTTGGTGTAAGAGTGTTTTGTGTTGATTTAGGTTTAATAAGGTCTAATAGGACCAATCATAATGTACTTGGATGCATCTTCAGTCATTAAAGGTGAAATGCTAATCTTGCACTTAAAATGTCTTTTTAGCCTTTGAAGGAAAATTCTTGAGTTTGTATGGGAAGATGTAAGATTTAAGTTTTGTTGAGGTAATAAGGCTATCCCCAAGCCATTGGTGTCATAAGGTGCAATATTAGGTGTTGTATAGGGTCATAAGGTGCAACCATTGCAATATATTTGTAAATGTGATAAATTGTGTAAAAGGGTGTAATTAGGTCTCCAATGGTCATTAGGAGTTAAAAATTGGTGAGACAAATTTGGTTGATTGATTGAAGTGGGAGAATCTTCAAAAAGGAAAGAGAACAATGTTTGTATTGTTGGTTTGAAGCTTTGAGATATTGACAATAAGAAAAGCTCTACATTTCCTTTCATTTTTTTGAGTTCTTTCACATTTTGTGGATCTGTATGAGTCTGTACACCAAGATTTTGTAATGTAATTCTTCATTTTCTTGTGGTGGCCTATATTAGCATAATTTTTTTTAAGTTGAAGGAATTTGATAGTGTTTTGTGTTAGTAGTTACTATTTTCTTGAAAGTAGACCGAAACACCATGTTTGGGCTTTTGTGACCACACACCATGTCTTAAGGGCCCTTACACCAAATGTATCCACTGTAACAAGTTTAAGAAACCCTAAGAATTATGTTTAGTATGTAGGATTACGTGGTTAGGGTGTTGGCAAGGAATAAAGGAGATGCACCTGTTGTTCTTGTTGTTGTTGTTAAGGGAAGCATATGAAAGTAGAGGTTTTGTGATAGGATTTTGAGAAGTAATGATGCAATCAAGTTTGTAATGATGTGGAAGGTCTGTGAAAACCTAAATACAGGTGTTTGGTATTTTTATTTAGTTTTTGAAGACCTAAATTATGGGAATACAGAAAACCCTAGGGTTTTGGGTGCGTTTTGGAGGGTTTGTTGGAGCAGCACCCTAGAGGCTTTGAGTATAGAAAAAAATTATGAAATTTTGAGTTATGACACATGAATTTTTACTATTTGATGTGATTTTGTAAAAGGGAGTTGTTTGTGAGGTAGTTCCTTTGTAAAATAGGGCTAATTATAGTAGCCCTTCCACAGGTCGATTTGATGTTTCTTTATAATGTTGCAAAGAAACCTTATGTGATTGGTTTGGGGATTGTATTGGGGTCTAAAAGGATGCTTAAATGAAGTTGAGTTGGTATTTTGGTGGCCTTCTTTGAAAGATAATCCCAATTATTGAGTTTTGGAGTCTATAATTTGTTGGTATCCCTTGATTCAATGTGGATGATTGTGATTACAAAGGTTGATGTCTTATTGAGGTCTGATCAGATTTGAGTCTTCTCCACCTTGGCTCTACATCATAGTGGTATCAGAGGATTAGGTAGTATATTTGTTTTTCATTTTTTATGTTTTGAAGAGCAAGGAAGAAGTGAAGATTTTGGTATTCAAAGATGCCTCCAAAGAACAAAGGTATGGCTAAAGAGATGAAGGAGATGAAAGATAGACGTGCTAGAGAAATCAAAGAGTTGGAGGAAAGAATCATAGCCTTGGAGACAAACAAAAGAAGGGAAGTGAAAGAGAGTGAGTCAAAAGAAGAGGAAGATGATGAGTTTGAAGACATGGAAGAAGAACTTGACCCAGAGGACTAAAGAATTGCAAAGTTGGTGAAGGCAGTTAGGAATGATAAGCCTAAGGTAAAAATTGATGTTCCTAAATATGGTGGAAGTTTAAATGATGAAGAAAATTACTTGATTGGATTTTTGCATTAGATAACCATTTTGAATGTGATGAGGTTATTGAGGAGGAAAGAGTAAGGATTTCAAATACAAAGTTGCAAGGCCATGCTTTGGTATGGTGAGACTACTTTCAATCAGAGAGGAGGAAGCAAGGAAAGTCTAAAATCACCTCATGGGACAAGATGATATCCAAACTCAAAGGTAAATTCTTACCCAAAGATCATCAAGTTCAAATGTTTAAGAAATTGCAAAGCTTGAGGAAAAAGGAAATGGATATTAAGTCTTATACCGAGGAATTTTATAAATTAAGTTTAAGGTCTGGTCATCATGAGAAGGAAGATGAAAAATTTGCAAGATATATGGGTGGTTTGAGGTTAAACATACAAGATGAATTGGTTTTGGATAACCCTAGGAATGTAGAGGAATATTATCAAATGGAAATTAGGGTGGAGGAGAAGATGAAGAGAAGGAAAGAAAAAGTAGTTAGAGGTAGAGGTAATGCATCAAGAGGTAGAGGATCTATGCCTAATTCAAAGCCAATCAATGACAACCAAGAAGATGCCATGAAGGTACAAGAGCAATCTGACTCTAGAGGTGGATGGAGAGGCACAAGGGGCAGATTTGGAGGAGGTAGGAGTTTCAATGTGTTTTCAGGTAGGTGTTACACTTGTATTGGATATGGTCATCCATCCTACAAGTTTCATGAGAATATTCCAGTGCTTCATCAAGTGGAAGTAAAGGTAATAAAAGAGTTCAACTTGTGAAAGAGGATGAAGAGGAGAGCACTAGTTCAACAAGCCATCCTTCAAACCCTAAAGTTGGAGAAGCTTTGATGCTGCACAAACAACTTTTGAAGATTTCTAAAGAAGTGGAGCTATTGCATAGGAAAAGGCTATTCAAAACCATTTTCAAGAGTAAGGGAAAGGTATGTAAAGTTGTGGTTGATTTTGGTTCAACTGAAAATATGGTATCATGTGAAATGGTGAACAAGTTAAACTTGAAAAGGATTCCTCATGACTTGCCTTAAAAGGCATCTTGGCTAAGTGATGGTCAATATTTGTTAGTAAATGAGTAGGCTATTGTAGATTTCCAGATTGGTGATTATAAGGATAGTGTTATTTGTGACATCCTTCCAATGGACTATTGCCAAATACTTCTAGGAAGACCTTGGTAGTATGATAGGTGTGCCATGTATGATGGAAGAGTAAATGAGTACACTATCATGAAGGATGGTAATAAGTTTGTTTTGACTCCACTTGTAGAGGATGTGAAAGGTAAAGCTAAAGTGATCATGTGTGGGAGTAAGGAACCTATACATGTTGTGAAGGAAATAAAAAATTATGATGTTGTGAACAATTCTAGGTTTGATAATGCAAGGGCAATAGGTATAAGGATTGATACAACAACAAAGAAGGTAATGGCACCAAGTTTGTGTGAAATTATTATGGTAGGAACTATAGAATGTCCTATAAATGGTAACAAGGTTGAAAATTTGACAAGACCTACATATATAGTGATACAAAGGTCTGATACAATAGTGATAAGGAAGGTTGGAGGGACAATGAAGATGAGACAGGAAGAACAAGGCAGTGAAGACACTTGTAAGCAAGGAAGAGCTTTAGGAAGGAATTAAGTGCATGAGACTACTAAATTTTGTTTTTGTGTAGGTACAAGTGTAGGGAAACCAAGAAATAAAGGAAAAATAGTGAAAGGACAAACATTAGGTCTATATATGAAAACACAACCACTTTCAAATGTAACCACAAACCAAGGTGTAGAGCAGAGTATAAAGATAGAGCAACATGGAGCATAGAGAAACATGGGTTAGTCAAAATTGCTTGTGAATCAATGGTGTTTTAATCTAGCTTGGGCATGTTGGTATCATCCACAATTCATGTGGCATGAATTCTTCTTAGGGGGGTGTATGGTGCAGGATCACCTAATCACCAAGTTGAAAATTCCATGTTTGGAGGTCAAGGAAAGTCATTGATGGGTGTCTAGGTTGGTATAAGAGTGTTTTGTGTTTATTTAGGTTTAATAAGGTCTAATAGGACCAATCATAATGTACTTGGAAGCATCTTGAGTCATTAAAGGTGGAATGTTAATCTTGCCCTTAAAATGTCTTTGTAGCCTTTGAAGGAAAATTCTTGAGTTTGTATGGGAAGATGTAAGATTTGAGTTTTGTTGAGGTAATAAGGCTATTCCAAAGCCATTGGTGTCAAAAGGTGCAATATTAAGTGTTGTATAGGGTCATAAGGTGCAACCATTGCAATATATTTGTAAATGTGATAAATTGTGTAAAAGGGTGTAATTAGGCCTCCAACATTCATTAGGAGTTAAAAATTGGTTGAGAGGTAGTTGGTCAATTGATTGAAGTGGGAGAACCTTCAAAAATGAAAGAGAATTTTTTTTGTAATGTTGGTTTGAAGCTTTGAGATATTGACAATAAGAAAAGCTCTCCATTTACATTCATTTTTCTGAGTTCTTTCACATTTTGTGGATCTATACAAGTCCGTACACCTAGATTTTGCAGTGTAATTCTTCATTTTCATGTGGTGATATTAACATAATTTTGTTTTAAGTTGAAGGAATTTGATAGTGTTTTGTGTTAATAATTACTATTTTCTTGAAAGTAGACCAGAACACCCTGTTTGGGGTTTTGTGACCACACACCATGTCTTAAGGGAGCTTACACCGATTGTATCCACTATAACAAGTGTAAGGGGACCTAAGAAGTCTTTGTAGTATGTAGAATTACTTGGTTATGGTTTTGGTAAAGGAATAAAGGAGATGCACCTGCTTTTCTTGTTGTTTTTATTAAGGGAAGCATATGAAAATGGAGGTTTTGTGATAGGATTTTGAGAACTAATGATGCAATCAAGTTCATAATGATTTGGAAGGTCTGTGTAGACCTAAATATAGGTGTTTGGTATTTTGGTTTAGTTGTTGAAGCTTGAAATTATGGGAATACAGAAAACCCTAGGGTTTTGGGTGTGTTTTGGAGGGTTTGTTGGAGCAACACCCTAGAGGCCTTGAATATAGAAACAAATTGTGAAATTTGGAGTTATTACACATGAATTTTGACTATTTGATGTGATTTTGTAAAAGCGACTTGTGTTTGTGAGGTAGTTCCTTTGTAAAATAGAGCTAATTCTACTAGCCCTTCCATAGGTTGGTTTGATGTTTCTCTATAATGTTGCAAAGAAACCTTTTGTGATTGGTTTGGGGATTGTATTGGGGTCTGAAAGGATGCTTAAATGAAGTTGAGTTGGTATTTTGGTGGCCTTCTCTAAAAGATAAGCCCAATTGTTGAGTTTTGGAGTCTATAATCTATTGGTATCACTTGATTCAATGTGGATGATTGTGATTACAAAGGTTGATGTCTTATTGAGGTCTAATTAGATTTGAGTCTTCTCCACCTTGGCTCTGCATCAATTTCCTATGGTGTGATTAAATACTAAAAGGGGTCTCACCACCAAGCAAGGGATTGGAAAGATAAGAAATGTAAATGATATGAAAGGATTAAGTAAATGACCTAGAAATGAGCTCAAATCAGAACAGTAAACTAAGAAAGTAGAGAGGTGCACTTGGAAATTTGAAGAGGCTCAGAACAAGGTTTGAAATCCCAAAAATATGACTTGTGAAGCACACTGGGACTCATATGATAGTAGGGGCGATTTAGTGTTGGAAGAATGAAGAAGAATTATCATCTCTACAATTTAGTGTTGTCATTGATGTCACCATGTTGTGATTGCAATCTTAAGTCACAGTGCTTGATCCAGTATTTTGGTCTAGTATCTGGACTTGTATTCAAGCTACACCCTCTGGTACTCTATTCCGTAATCATCCGCATATGGTATTTGATGCTTGCAATTTTGGGAAATAGTTTGAAGTGGGTTCATCCTCCAGTAAGAGAGGGTTGGAAGTTATTATTGGTGAGTCCCCTCTGGAATAGAAAAAGAGGAAAACTATTGCAATAGATTTCTCAGAAGAGAAGAAGAATGAAGAAGAATCTTTGTCTAGATCTGACTCCTTTGATCTAGAGGATATATGGATGCTACTAGACCACAGTGAGATGAAGAAGATTGGTGAAATGTCGAATGTGTGCTCTCCAATTGAGAAACTTAAAATTGTAGATGTGTCGATTGATTATTTGTTGAATAAGGATATTTCAGTTTTAGATGTGTTAGATTCTTTACCAGATGATCTAGTAGGGATTGTTGAAGAGAGAACATTATTAGAAGGACCCGAAGGACATAATTTCAAAGCTATGCTTGAAAGAAGATGTAACAAAGTAAAGCAAGTGTTATCCAAACACATGAATGAGATGAAAGAATGTATCAAAGAAATATATGACATTTAAAGGTATTGTCTCTAGTGGCCAGCAGCTGTTGATAATTTTAGAAGTAGAATTGAAGCTATTGAAGCTGAGATGAATAGTATTGGAAAGAACTTTGACTACTTCAAATACAAGGATGGAAAAAAAAGAATAAGGGTTGGATAATTACAAGTAGAATTGTTGACTACTCAGAGGAAAAGATAATATATGGTCAAAACCTTTTTTGTTGGTTAAGGAAGTTGTTGAGGTCTAGTTAGATCATCTCTCCAAAATTCTCTTTGATCTAGAAAATTATGAGTGACTATGTCTGTCTTCTGATCAAACATCCTCCTTTACATAGTTATCCTTGTTGGAAGGTATGAGTGCAAGAATGAATTTGGTTGTACTTGTCTAGAAAATAGTTCTTCTGATCTTAAGAGAGAGGTATAAGAAAATCTTTCATTTAAAAAGTGTCATTCTTGTTTGAATGTTTGAAATGGAAAGCTAGAATTTTTGTGTATATGCAATTCATTATATACATATGTTTACATCCTACCTTTTTGATTGCCCTTTTCCATTAATGTCAAAGGGGGAGAGAATTATGGAAAGAGTTAGATTATAAAGATATAGGGGAGAGAGTTATGCTAATGTTGTGTTTTTGAAATTTTTTGGCACATGTTTCCATCAATGACAAAGGGGGAGATTGTTGGAAGAATTAAGAAGAATGATCATCTCTACAGTTTAGTGCTGTCATTGATGTCACCATGTTGTGATTGCAAGCTCAAGACACAGTGCTTGATGTAGTATTGGTTCGGTATCTGGACCTGTATTCAAGCTACACCCTTTGGTATTATAGTTTGCAATCATCCATAGCTGGTAGTTGATGCTTGCAATTTTGGGAAACAATTTATGATTGTTGAAGGCATGTATGTTTAAAATTTCTCATGCTCCGGTGCTCGTACACCGTATTGGCATTATTCTGTTGGTTGCTTTTTGCAATGAAGTCTATTGTTGGCAAACTTCTTGGATTAGTCGTGATATGGTAAATTAACTTTGTTATGCAGATATATGTGCGACCTATCTTAGGTCCATGCCGACAAGATGTAGCGTATTGAGCATTTGAATTTCCATTTAAGAAGATTTTGTGAACGCTTAAAGCTGACTAGTTGTTATTTTTGGTAAACAAGGAATTACATCTAATTAGGTCAACCTAATTGATGCTTGTGGAAAGATTTAGTATATATATGTTGAATAGTATTTGTAGATGGTGTGTAATCGACAAGGCAATAGTGGATGCAAAAGTGAAGAAGAGTTAAAATGATGAAGTGTGTTAAGTTTGGGTATGTGTAGGATCTTGATGGGCCAAAAAGTGGCGATATGATGGGTATGTGTAAGGTATGTGGCTAATGAATTTTTTTAACCCAAAATTGATGAAACGAAAAGAGTTTTTAAAGGAGATTCTCAAATTTCCATCAATATAAATTATGATTTACTTTGAATTTAATAAATAAATATTATTCATTTTCTATTTGAATTACAACTAAAGTCTTGATTGATAGGTTGATTGAAAACATCTATAGCTTTCAAATAGTATCACATTTTTGAATCAAACATGTGTCACATTCTATGCTTCTCGCATACTATAGGATTAAAAAAATGAATTTCATGAAGTTTTGACCAAGTTAAGGTGGTCGACATATGAGTTTTATATTTTCTAAAAGTTGTAAAAAAATCATAATTAATTATTTACTTGGAAAAAATTACAAAAAATGCATCACATCGACATGAGTCCTCTACTTGTATCTAAAATATTATACAAAAATATTATCATTTTATTGTGGTTAGGATGGTCAGGATAAACACCTACTTCTTATTTTTTCCCCAAATTTAAGTACTACTACATTGAAATTTCAAATTTTCACCAAATACATTTTTTAAAATAAACCTAGTAGTTTAGATACTACATTCAATTTTCTACAAATTTTATTCATACATATTTTAAAATAATATAGATAACTTATTCAAATTTTTACGTCAACTTTCCTAACTCTGATTTTTTTTTACTTTTCGCCACTTAAGGGCCTATTTTTTCCATGATGATCCTGCACATACCCATTTGTCTTTTGAGCATCACTAGAATTGTATCAACACTTGTTAGGTGCACTCTTTTCAGTTCATTTTGGCTATAGAGCCCAATTTTATTTTGTGAATCTTTTGTAGGCACGAAGCCTCCCTATTGGACAGTGAGTCCTTTCTGTAGGCAATGAGCCTTTGTATATGTATAGTGAGTCCTCTTTTGGGTAGCGAGGCTCTGTATTCAGTTTTTATATCTCTTTATATTGTGAGTTAATCCTCACCATGGTTTTTTCCTCATTGGGTTTTCCATGTAAAATATGATGTTTATTGTGTTGAATTTACTTTTTTTATCTGTATTTCATGTTCATACTTGATAACATAATAGTGTGGTTGTGAAGTTAATAAGTGTTGAAGGTTTGAGTTTAATTTTAGTGACAACTGATTCACCCCCCCATCTCAGTTGTCCTACACCTTTTAACATTTAGTCCCACTTTAGGGTTTTAGGCCAAAATAAAAAATTGGAACTACTAGACCAAGATCTATAGAAAATGCCTTAAATTTGGTATATTGGGACTCATTCACCACAAGTGGTGATTTATTCCAAGTATTAGGGTTCATCTAAAAATATGATATCTTCTTAGGTTCTCCTGTATCTTCTTTCTGGCCAAATCTCCAAGTCTGAAACACTGAATAGCAACATGTAGGTGACTTTTCGTGATCTTGCAAATAAGGTGACAACTTTGACAACTTGACAGTGTTTCTCCAATCTTTTTCTTCAATGGAACTTCAACCTAAATATGCAAATCACACATCAAAGAGAGGGAAAAAATGTTTTTTGTTAGTGGATATGGGTTTTCCTTAGTCAAACCCCATTTTGGTAATCAAACCTTGAAATGAAATGAAATAGAATGACAAAATGATAAATGAGAAAATATGCAATGTTGCAACTCACCAAATCCTTGGAACAAAGGGTATAATCTTGTATGTAATGTCTAGCTATGAATGTAGATCTTGACTCTTTCTTGAGTGCTATGGATCTTGACTTGAATGCTTGCTTGAATCATAAAAACCCTACATCACAAATCTTAGCTCAAAAACAAACATGATGCATTATGACTTTGAAATGATGCTTGATACTTGAATAATGCTCAAAAATACTTGATAATCACTCTTGAATGCTCTTGAATTCTCTTGTAAACTCTCTTGATCATAAATTTTCTATAGTGCTTGAATACTTGAAAGCTTAGGTGACTTGTAAAATTGCTAGGAGAAAAATGAGTGAAATAACCTTGTATTTATACTTGTTTATGCCAAATTTCTCAAAATTACAACGCTACAAGCTGACATTAGATCTAGGAGAATAAAATATCGTCAAGAATTGAATTAAAAATTAGGTCTAAGCTATGTAGGAATCATGCACCAATTGGGATGTATGAATCCCATTAGGCTAATCTTGGGACACAATTTTCAAGAAATGCTTAGTTTTAAAATGCCAAATTTAGATCTAGGCCTTGAAGCTTAAGTGGGACCCATACACCCAACATGGCATATGAGTCCCAAATCACTAAATCTAGGCCATACAATCCAAAATCATTAAATTATTATTGGTCAATTGATATATGTCAGGGTTATCCTCAAAAAGATGCATTAATTAAGGCTTATGGATGCAAAATAGGACCAAATAAGGCATAAAGAAGCCCAATTTTAGCAAGGAGGGCCCAAACAAGTGTAAAAATGTAAAGGGATACATTTTCCTACACTCCATCATCATTTATATTGCAAAAAATATCTCCTTCGACAACCCAAACAAATGTTGTCTTATTGTGGATTATCTCTTTTGTCTTCTATAGGGCAATTTGGGTTTTTGTCTTTTTCTTTGGGCATTATTGTCAAATGAGTATGAGACATATGTCCATGGCTTGAATAATTTTTTCTCCCTTGTTTCTATAAAAGGGAAATCAAGACCACTTTTTAGGATCTTGGAAATTTTGTAAGTAGATCATCTCCATTCTAGACATGTACATGTCTGGTCTAGGTTTTCATAGAAAAATGATGTCAAATGATGTAATTGTTAATTTTGTATAACACTACTAGCTCTATACATCAATATGCAATGATAATTTTACAATAAATTATCTTCTAAAATGTATACTCCTTGTCCTTTATGAATATAAATCGATCAAAGATCACTTTTTTTCATGTTTGCAAGTTTTCTACAATTGAATGTTTCTTTTATTGATTTTATTCAAGGAGTGGAGTAATCTTCTATATAATCAATATTGAATGTTTTGGATGTATGCATAGATTGTTAAGGGAAGTTAGTTGTAAATTCTATGATTAGAATTCTAAGGAATTGTTACTAAGCTTTGACAAGAATGAATATTGTTGCATGAGTTTTCAGTTGCATTTTCCTTGACTCTATTGCTTAGGTGTAAGACACCAATATGAATGAATGTTCCAATTATGTTGCCATGGTCATTGACTTTAAAATAAATTTCCCTTGTAGTTATAAGTTATCTTATAATGTTATTCTCATGTTCTCTAGCACATAATGCATAAGAACTCCAAGAATATAGTTCATTAATTGTGTTTCAAATGTAATTCTTGGTCATATAGAGAGAGAAAAAATGTTTGAAGTAATATATGATATTAACCATATGAAACCCTAATGGATTTTATATAGGACCACCCTTCTAGGTCTTATAGAGCCTTAAGAACAAAGGAGAAAATTGTAAAACCTTTCTCCTATTTGTTGGCCAACCTTCTAAAACAATTAAGTATAAGAATTGGCTATTCCTTTAGGTTGTTTTAAGAACTAGTTGGAATTACACCAAAAGAAACCAATAGTACTATCAACATGATTGCGAGCACTAACATCCATATTTGTATGTAGTGATATTTTTATTCTCTATTTTGTCTAAGACAAGTAAAGTTTGACTTCATGGTTTGGTAAAGGTGGTGGAATGAAGTCAGACAATAAAAATGATGGATAGGTGGGAGGTATATCATCAAAATTTAGCTGGATGGATGGTTGACCACTAGGTAAATTTTTATGCTCTTTAGGAAGATGACGAGCCATAGCTTGATGTCTTTATTTGTGTTATTCTACACTTTTTTTTATTCTTGTATGAGCTTCAACTTGTGGAGAAGGGATTGAGGCATTTTCCAACATTGGTCCCTTTTCATCTTTTCTAGGAGGAATTAAGGGGACTATCACAGTTTAATAAATCATATGATTCTTAGGTTTTTGCATAAAAATAATTTTTTCTTAGGATGCATAAATTTAATCCTTGAAGGATTTGAAAAATGGTTGTCTCATGTTCATTTATAAGATGGTAGAGGAGAAACCATGACATACATGCCAGAAGGTTAGAGAAGAATATTTGGTTTTTTGTAGTATACATTTATCATTAGTTTTTTCATTGATGTCAACCTATGTCAACCTCTAGTGTGGTTATATTGAGAAGGTGTTTTTGGTGTTGAGCAGGTGTTGTAGATGCAACATGGTCACTTGATTTCCAAGTGCTTTTGAGAAAAAATTGTATAAAGGGTGTACAAGGTGATAGGGGTGTGTTATGTATTGTGCTCTGCATTTATTCATTCTTGAAGATGTGCTTGTGTGGTTTGGATGTGATGTTCAGAAGTATTCAAAGGTGTTATATCCAAAGTCTCAATTTCTGGATCATGCAATAGTAGAAGATATGTTTGACAATGTGTTGGACTATGGAGAAGTTTGTCTAGGAGAAATGGAACTGCTCCGCATTTCTTCACATTGAAGTTTCTTGTCTTGTGGATTTTGGAATGTGTTAATATTGCTTGTATTTATCTTACCTTGGATGGTTTGGTGTTCAACTATTCCGCAAGCTTGGTTCATGTGTTGTGTCTCACTGGTAATTAGGCTGGTTGCACATGATGATAGTATCCTTAGTTGTAGGTGTTTGCACCAGTGATGTTGAATATTTTTTTGGTGTTGGAATATTCTAGGGTGTTGTGTGATGTTTCTATGTGGTTTGCAATATGTTTCCAAACATCATGAAGTGTGTATATGGTTTCTTGGTAGTGTTAATGCTGGTTTGGACAACATGGTGTGTTAGCATTACTTGTGCATGTGCTTCATGGTTTATGGAAGCATGGTGTAGCATGCCAATGTAGATTTAGGTCTTGGTTAACCCTTGGTGTGGTCTCCCTTCAGTTCTTTCATGTTTGGTGTTGACCTATTTGTTGGTTGCATGTTTAAGGTGCATACGTTTCATTGAAGCTAACTTGGAGAAGATTGTTTGAGGTCACATCGGATATATATGCAAGGTGAATTGTTGGAGAAGTGTGTGGTGTGTTGTGTGGTATGAAATGATGTAAGTGTGATCAAGTGTTGTGATTTGAGGGTGAGCATGAACACCAATGACTACTGGAAGTAGTGAGAAAAATGTGTCTGCATTTCAATGTACTTGAAGCTGTTGGAGGCAGTGAGCTAAAGGTTTGAAATGTTGTAGAGTTATTGTGGTGGATTCTCATGTTTTTCTAAGGTAGTGAACCTCCTTGTAGCAGTCTCTTTCTATTCTCTTTCTATTTGGGTAGTGACCCTTTCATTCTTTCTTTTGGATGAGTCCTTTGGGTAGTGAGCCCTTCCAATTATGAGCCCTTTGTAATCAGTGTTGCTATTCACATATATGTGAGTTAATCATCATTGTGTATTTTCCTCAATTAGCATTTTGCATGTAAAATATATTGTTATATTGTGAATGGTTGTTAATGTGTTGATATTTCAATTTTTACATTCATGCTAATGCTTAATAAATGTTTGAAGGTTAATGAAGGATTGAAGTTTTTAACGTACAACTGATTCACCTCCCCTCTCAGTTGTCCTATGTGTCTAACAGGTTCGGGTTGAGGTTCATTCACTACCTATGAGTTAGGAGGAATAACCATCATAGCTATTAGAGATTGAGGGGCCTTGGGCATAATGTTACTAATGGATAATTCAGCTATATGCTTAGCTTTAAACTTTTGAGATGACACAAATAAAAAATACTCATGAGGTTTAACGAGTTGGATTGGTTGAGGCCAAAAGTAATCTAGTGAAAAATTTCCATGAGAGGCCAAAGGCTTAAATCCACTATGGTAAATAGTATGTATTTATTCTTCAAATGGGAATTTAAGAAATTTATGAATAACTAATGAGATTGGATTCATGGAGCTTAGCTATGGATGACCTAACTTCACATGAAAATGGTCTAATGTTGAGATTATGGTAAATGAAACATCCAACTATTTAGGTCCAACTATTATTGGAAGAGTTATAGAACTAATTGTAGGGTGAACAAAACCATCATGAGCCTTTAATAATTCTTTTGATTCTTTGTAATCATATTTATAAAGTTCATGCATATATAATAATTCTTCAATGATCACATTCACTACACACACAAGATGAATGAGTATTCCCCTTGTGGGTTTATCATTAATTCTACTAGTGATATAAAGAGGATCATAACCTACAGTTATAGAAGAATCAATGTGAATGAAAGCAATATTAGGAAAAAAATTAGTTTGACCCTTACGAAGTTGAATGCCAATCATGTTGATCTCATTGAATAGATCCTCAAAATTTTCTTCAGTATTAGTTTGTTGGACTAAATTGGTTGAATGACTTGGTAATGGATTTGTAAATATTTGTAAGTTTTGACCAGGTGGTGCAACATATTTATTTCCTTTGTCATTTACACCAGCCAACTAGATGATATTAGAATCAATGAGGTCTTGCACTTGGTCCTTAAGACACATACATCTTTCGGTACCATGTCTAGGTGTACGATGACATTGACAAAAGGCTTAATTATAATGAATAATTGAAATCAATTTAATGCACATTAAACACACTCACAATAGTTACAATTATTGAGTATTTGAGAAGTTTAAAAAATCTCTATAACATGAAAATAGTAATCATTTAACAATTAAATTTCTCTATATATGAATCACAATGAGACTACTCAAATAGTAATTAGTTAAAGGGTTGAGAGTGATTCTAGTACTAAAAACTAATACACAAATTAAAGAGATCAATTACATTTTTTGTTAAACTCCAAACTAAATACACATAAATTTAATATATTTGATTTATATTTATTGAACACTTAATTTTCAATACCTTTTCCATAATCAAATCTAACTTTAAATCAAAATTATTTATTATTTAATTAAATATATTTATTTGATTAATCTAAATTTCATCTAAAAACTATTTATTTTCTTAAAAAATAAATAACATATCAATAATATAATGCAAAATTATAATTTATAATTTAAAAATAGATTAAATAAAAAATAGTGTTCTTTATCATTGTCATATGGCCTACTCTCATCAATTGCTTCAGCATAACCTAGAGAAACTTCTACCAGCAAGCCCACTATATCTCTTCTAGAAATGGAATCATTTATAAAGTCAAGATTATCTGGACTACATACAGTTAAAAAGATTATCGTCGTAATCTATTGGGGAGAACCTCGTAATAGTGTTTGCATCATGGTGAATACATTAAAGTCCTTTGATAAGGATAAACACAAGATTCATGGCTTGAATTTTAATATTATTTTTCCTATCTTATATCCTTAGAAACTAATAAGCGAAGGAGTGATATAATTAAATAGTTGAAACTTAGGAATGGCTTGAAAATTTGTTGCTACATCATAAAAACATGCCATTAATATATGCTATCAGATCACAATTCTCCAAATCTGATGCCCAGAATCTGATCTAGTGCATCTTATGATGATCTACCAATTTCAAATGGAAAGCAGAGTCACACCCACGAAGCCACTTGACGACAAATTCACACTTCCATTTAAACACTCACAGACAACATGTTAGAGAGGCGTAGGAATTTCCACATTAATCATGAGATTCGTATTTCATTTCCACTTGGTGTTGTTTTGCAGTTTGGTCTTGGCTGCACTTGCTTCAGATGGAAATGACGAGGAAAAGGTAATTCTATGGCTTTAATCTCTGTTTAACATGTAACAAAGATGAAAGAAGAAGAGAATACTGATTTCTATTCACATCCATTTTGAAATCAGATGTACGTTGTTTACATGGGTAGCTCCCATGACAAAGCGCCTGATTTGCTTGTGAGAAGTCATGTACAGTTGCTTTCATCTGTCTGGGGAAGGTACTTCAAATCACTCATATAAGGTACCCACTGTTCTATTTCTGATCTTTATACTGAGCTCTTTGATTTTAATCTTGTTTGAAATGGGGTGGTCATAGTCGCAACGAAGCAGAACAGTCGCTTGTAAATAGCTACACATATGCTTTTACTGGATTCTCAGCAATGTTATCCTCTCAACAAGCTAATGCACTGGCTGGTACGATGAATAAGTAGCCGACAATTGTTCTTTTAGTAGAAACTTCGTCTCAGGTAGCTGGTTACACTATTATTTTATTTGCTTATTGCAGAGAAACCAGAAGTAGTATCAGTGTTCCCTGATCCAGAATTGGAGCTTCATACAACAGAGTCATGGGATTTTCTGCAAATGGGTTCGGGCAGGTCCTTCGACTATCTAAAAGTGTCCTCTTCCGACAAAGATGGCATCATAGGACTTATAGATTCAGGTATGCACTTCTCTTCTTTCACAGAGTGTTTTGTCCACGGTATACTAAATTGTATTGTTCTCTTGGAAATATAACAATCGTTAAATTTAATCCTTTCCCTGAAAATGTTCAGTAAACGTGAAAACCTACATACACTGTTCAATTGACCCAAAAAACCATTGCAATAGCTAAGACAAAGTTTTGGAATTAGGTCAGGCGTATGGCCAGAAGCAGCGAGCTTCAATGATAACGGCATCGCCGCTATTCCTCGTCGGTGGAAAGGCGGATGCATGCAGGGAAAAGATTTTAATATTTCCAATTGCAACAGGTTTTGGCAGAGAAAAATAACTTTCTAGTGTTTGAGTTTTAGTTTTTCTTAATCTGGTTTGATGTTGAGGCACTTTGAGAGCAGGAAAATAATTGGCGCATGGTATGACACGGCATCATCTCGATCAGAATCCATCACAGCAAGAGATTCAGACGGGCATGGCACCCACACCGCCTCTACTGCAGGTGGAGATGCAGTTGCCGATGCAAACTATTACGGCCTTGCCAAGGGAACTGCCAGAGGCGGATCAACCTCCTCCAGATTAGCAATTTACAGAGTGTGTAGTGGACGAGCGTGTCGAGGTTCAAGCATTTTGGCTGCCTTTGACAATGCAGTTAACGACGGAGTGGACATTTTGTCTGTCTCGATTGGATCCTCTTCAGCTTTTATTGGTTATACATCGGACCCAATAGCCATCGGAGCTTTCCATGCCACACAGAAAGGGATTCTGGTTGTTTGTTCTGCTGGAAACGATGGACCTGATCCTCAAACGGTTGTCAACACAGCTCCTTGGATTTTCACGGTTGCAGCAACCACTATTAACAGACAATTCAGATCAAATGTTATTTTGGGCAATGGCAAGACAATCCAGGTAAGACTAACATTCAAACGAATTTCAGGCTAATAAAAGTGAAGCTGAAAGAATATGAAATGAACCTAAGCGTAAAATTTATGAAGTTGTACAAGTTTTTAATGTTATATAATATAATTTTTTTAATCTAACTCTATTGTTCTTTATTAATAATAATTGATAATAAATTTAGTTAAATTATATAATATTATTAAAAAAAATGTTTAATATTTGTATTTAATAAAAAAGAAAAAAGACAATTTTAAATTATTTTTTGTTTTCATAAAATAGTATTCTAAACAGTCATTATATTTAAATGATAGTCAAAAGAATAAAGCACCAAACTTTTTTAATATGTCACCGATTTAGGTACAACTAGTTCAAGCATTTTAACTAACATCATACCCATTAAAAGGACTAATTTATAGTTTTATACATTATTTAACAAGTATTGAATATTTCATTTTTGGAATTCATTTACTCTCATTTTTATGTTTTTTATTAATTAATTTTTGCAACATGTTTAATATATATATTTTTTTGGGGGATGATTATTATCTAAAAAAGTGATTCCATCTTAGTTGCTATGTATAATCAAAAGCTCTTTATCCTCAACTTTCAAAAAATATTCTTAATTTATATTTTTTTTCTCTTGTCTTCATTTCTATTTGAATTTACACTAAATGTGATGATTTTGAATTTAGGGTATGGCCATAAACTTCTCAAATCTTAGCCGATCAGACATGTACCCTCTTGTGTATGGGGGTAGCATCCATAAGACTTCTAGTTCTACATATGATGCAAGGTAGGTTTGTTCTAATAGTTTTTTGTGTTAGCAATGCTTTGATTCTAAAGATTTTAAATTATGGCCACCTTGTGTATCTAGCAGCAATTGCAATCCAGGCTCTTTGGATCCTTCAAAATTGAAAGGAAAGGTGGTATTATGTCTCAACACTGACACAAGTTATCCTAGGCAATATAAGAAAATGGAAGTGAAAACTAATGGAGGTATAGCCATGATCTTAGTTGATGATTCACAGAAATCAGTTGCAACCAATTATGGCACTTTTCCTTCCACTACAATCAGTAACACACTTGGAGAAGAGATCTTATCATACATAAAATCAATCAAGTAGGCATTCTAATATTTCTATCATTTATCAAGAATTCAAACATGAATATATTCATATTGCATGCAATTGCATCGAGAGCATAACTATACATTATGAATGACAGGAAGCCAACTGCAACTATTACTCCAACAGAGGTGATCCATAATTATAAACCAGCACCTGTTATTCCATATTTCTCATCAAGAGGACCTGGGGCACTCACTGAAAATATTCTCAAGGTATGAATCCCAATTTTTTATTTTATTTAGATTTATTCACAAGTTTTTTCTTATGACACAAATGCTTTGGAATAGAATAAACTTAAGGTATACAGTATGATATTTCATTGCATTAGGATTGATCATATAGAATGATCCCAAATACTTAAAAAATTGGTTACATAGTCTATTAAAAGTTTGTGTCTAAACGTGAAAACAATATCTCTTATACCATTTTCTTTTTCATAACTAAAAAAATTACTTGCAGCCAGACATAAGTGCACCAGGTGCAAACATACTTGCTGCTTGGATTCCTACGAATTCTTCATCAGATAGTATTCCCATGGGAATGAAACCATCCTCTTTTAACATAATATCTGGGACATCCATGTCATGTCCTCATGTTAGTGGAGCTGCTGCACTTCTAAAAACGGTTCATCCCACTTGGAGCTCATCTACTCTTAAATCAGCACTTATTACAACAGGTATATTTTCAATTAAGTGCATCTTAGTTATAGAAACAATATTAATTTCTCCATCATCAATATCAAAATTTAATGTGACGAATAAAACTTAATAGAACTCTTGTACAATATTACATAATAGATAATTCAATTTAAAAATTGAAAGTAAATATTTACCTTATCGTTGAGAAAGAAGATACTAATTTACTCTCTACTACCCTAAAAAGTAAATAAATCCTTAGCTTTCTACATAGGCTCAACTTTCAGTGTATAACCGTATCCATTATACTTGGCTTTGTAGCTCAATTTGTATTGAATTCTTGAGTTTGTTACAAATTGTAGCTACGTCAATGAACAATGTGGGCAATCCAATGACCGACGATACAGATGCAGTTGGCACTCCATTTGACTTCGGTGGTGGAGAAATAAATCCAAGGGCAGCTCTTGAACCGGGGCTTGTCTATGAAACATCAAATCAAGATTACTTCAACTTCTTGTGCAACTATGGATTGAATTATGGTCAGATAAAATCAATCTCAGGAAATTCCAACTACAAGTGCCCATCCAATGCAACAAAGGAGTCCATCAGTCTAATGAACTACCCAACTATTTCCCTGTCCAAGCTGAATGTGGGAAGTACAACAACTGTGAGAAGAACAGTGAGAAATGTGAGTCCCAATGGGAGAAGCACATACAAGGTTACCATTGATGCCCCTACAGGACTGACCGTCAAGGTTTATCCGGACACTCTTTATTTCTCTACCAATTACAACAAACTCTCTTTCGACGTAAAGTTTACAGCAACCAGCGTGACCACAGACGGGTATGTATTTGGTTCTCTCACTTGGCTCGATGGAAAACACACTGTTCGCACTCCTTTTGCTGTAAATGTCGCCTAATTGAAGCGACGTAAGCGAATATGGTCTCAAAGCAACCTTTAATGGTCATTAATTAGACCTAAAATAAGTGTGCTTTATACTATTAATTCTCTTCGTACTAATACTTAAGATTCTAAAATTTTTGTAATCCTCTAATACTTTTTCGAAGGGTCTTAATCTTTTGTATGTATTGTTATTTCTAAGGTGAAATTATTGTAATAAAATCTTTTATAAAATGTATGTAAATCTTAAATATATATTTTTATTGAATATTATAAAAAAAAAATTATGTAAATGCAAAAATAACAATAAAAAAAATAAAATAATAATATATACATAAGATTTATGTAGAGAAATCTTATTGAGAAAAAATTTCACAAAAGAAAGAGGATAAATATGTATTAATCTTCAATTAACATGACACAATATCAATACACAAATACTCTACACTTTGACAACACTTGGGCATCACTTGTGTACCTATAAACATTAATCATAAAAATAATATCTCATACCTAAAATATATAGGAAAAAAGGGGAAAAAATCAATAATGATTTTATCAAAATAATGGATATCAAAATCATGAACATATCATGTAAAAACCCTACGTGTACCTTGGAAAACCTCTTCTAAGAAAACTAAATCAAATTAATGACTTTACAACGGTGTCAAATGGGCTCAATTAATTAGTCCCCTAACAGAAAATGTAATTAAAGGAATCTTTGACCCTTATCTCCATGACAACTCAAATCTTAAAACTAGCACTCCATTTTTGAGTCTACCAACCCATTTGGGCACCATCTAACATAAATAGATTTTTCACTTCTTCCTCAAGTGGTTAGGAATCAAAAAGTTCTTTAAATGACTTCAAAGTTAACTATAACTACCATTAATGTGCTTCACCTCCTTCATGAATGCATATGAAAAAGATTCCTAGAATTTAGTAGAATTTAAATTGAAAAATCTCTAATTATATTTTAGGTAGCTACTTGTACACCTTTAAAGAGTGTTGGGGACACATAATATATATAATATTGCAAGATAAATGGTGCCTTAATATAAAAATTATCCCAATTAATATTATATAATACAAATATATCCATAGGAAGTAACCATGGCTCATGGTTGTCTCATACAAAAAAAAAAATCCATACCAATTGGCTTCTTGAGGGAATTTGCACCATTTTCTTACCTCTCAACTTTCTACAACATGAATTTACCATTTGATATCATTTTTGATGATTCTTTTTGCATGTTGACAACACGAAAAAAGTAACAAAGTACCATGTATCTTGAAAGGAGATTTTATTTCAAAAAAAATCAGAAAGATAACCCCAAGTCTTCAATTGTCAAGTCTTGACTTTGTGAAAATGACACACTGGTTAATATGATTTTGGTTTCACAAGGGGCCTTACACTTAAGCTAAAACTTTGAGGACAAGTGTATATAAAATCAAAAGAATGGTATAAACCCTAGCTATATTTTTCAGATTTACAATCTAAAAATGACTCTTAATCATCAAATATAATAGTTATGTGATATTTTTCCTAAACTAGCCTAGATTCTAAAATAAAGTGCACAAGATAAGGGTTTATAAATCCTAAATCTAAAACCTAAGATCAATGATAACAATGACTAATATTATAGATAGATGAATCCCCATAAAACCAATTCTTGTTTATTCAAGGTTAAACCCACAATGTTGCAAAAATAGTGAAATCTTCAAAGGGAAACTCAAAAATTTATAGACTATAAATATTCATATATATATATATATATATATATATATATCCAATTATTGGCACAACATACATAAAAATTCACAATTGAACTAATGCTATGAAAGGCTCATACTAGCCATACAAAGTAACTTACAAGAAACAAATTACATATGGTATGAGTAGCAGATTCATCAAAATATCTTTAACACTTTGCCATCATTATAACTAAACTGAAATTGAAACTAGAAGGAGCCATGCATATATTCTGAAGTAACAAGAAAAGAATACAAGAACTTCAATTTCTTTGCTTATATTAACTTTAGAATTTTGTTACAACAATTCCTGATCAACCCCTCAAAATGAGAAAAGGTTTCCTTTTTTAAAATTTCAAATACAAATCAAAGGTTGAGATACATTTCCAATCAATGGACCAAATTTACTAAAACTAGGGTGGTTTAGTTAAGGTGGTTTGCACTAGGGTGGCTCATTTTACATTAAATGCAAAATTCAAAATAAAAATTTATATCACATAACCCTTTACAAGCTACCTGGGTGTCAGGATTCTTTTGCATTAAATAAGATTTGCACATAATTTAAGAAGGGCCCCCCTAATGTAGCTAATCTAACTCAATATTCCCTTGCATATTCTAAAAATATAGAAAGGAATCAATTAATTTCCTCATTGGAAGGCATGGGGATTATTTTCACTCTATGTGACAAGGTATCCAACTCAAAATATAACCCTTTTATCATTTTCATCCAATCAACTTGAGATTCTTGGAATCTATGCATTATGCTCAAAAACATGGATGCATCCTCCAAATGATCTTTTCTAAGAGGAACATCTGCTAAGTGTGAAAAATTTCCCTTACACCAATACTTAAAATATTAATGTCCACATTTTCTTTGGAGACTTTTTTTCCTGTCAAGGCTTCTAGAAATGCAATACATCCATTATAAATTTAATTGAAAGCCTTTCCTATTCTTTAATAGTCAATTAAGGCCTTCTCCATTATTTTCTTATAAATTTCAATGAATGTAACCAAAATTTAGGTTCATTGGCTCTATCTTCAATCACAAATTTTTCCTTGATTAAAGTATGAAATGACACATCCATTGGCATGCACAATCTTCACATTGTCTTATCATCTAAATTTCTACAATCAAAAGTTAGCTCCTGCACATTTTGGGAACAACTCTGAGTATGGACTTGTAAATTTGCACCAACTCATCCAAATTGGGATACCCTTATCAAAAACACCACTTAACCATTTGTGGGTTTCCCTAGCAAGAAACTTCATCTTCTCTATCTCATCAATAGATTATTTGGACAATACTCTTGGAGGAGTTGATGTTCCCTCATCTTTTTGTAGAGGACTAACCAAATGTCTGATGTAGCTCTATAGCTTTTCTACCTATAACTTCAACTACTCTTTGGCCTTAACTTTCCTCTCCAATATTTGAACAATTATTTCCACAAACTCTCTTAATTCATGAACCTCTTGCTTCTTAGATGTAGGTCCCAAATTAATGGAGGAAATATTGTACTCCCCAAGATTAATGTCTCCTTTAGCTTTATCAATAGAAGGGGTGGAAATGTGCACAACCCTATCATTGGATTCATCTCTATCAATTTTAGAATAGATCTTTTCCCTCTTCTTTTCCCTGGGCTTATTAATTCTAGACAAGAATTCTTCTATGTTAGGAGCAATAGCCTCTATGATTGGCTTCTCCTATAATTTCTCCTTCAACCAATCAGGTGTGGTAGATTGTTCAATGTTGTGATTTGTTTCTTTCTACTAATTTCTTTGTATTAAAGCCTATCCACCTTGACCCTAATTCTCTTCTTCCTAAGGGATTTCTTATTGATCTTGTTGTTGCTATTATTTATTTTCAGGTTCATCCCTTTGTTCATCTTGTTCACACTTAGTGGGAATTTCCTTGAGTTCATTTTTCTAATGTTCAATATTGATCTCAACCAACTATGGAACTATACTTTGTTCTTCCATTTGTTGCTCCATATAAGGCATCTCCTATTGCATTTCTTCTTGGATGATTTTCTCCTAAATAATTGGAGTCTATTCATTTCCTCAATGGTAGAGGATCCCTTCTTTTCTTTCTCCTCCATGTCATTTATGATCATATCAATGTTATCTAGCTTGGGGAATGGGATACCATTTTGATGAGAATATTTTCTTTGATAACCACTTGTCGCTTTTCTCTTGAAATTTCTACTAGAATTACTTCTTCCCTTGGTACTTCTTCACCTTGTAAGGTAGCAAGAGTATTAGGGGCTAATGATGGCATTGGCGTATCCTCAGCTTGCAAAGAGGAAATCATATCCTCTTGTTATGTTGTAGTGGTTGGAAGAGGTTGCTCCACTGTTGAGGAAGGGGGGATAGGAGGATTTGTGTCTACTAAAGAGGAGGCAACCTTCTTACCCTTTAATTTTGTTTGCTTCTTCTTGGGAGGCTCCTCTATTGTAGATTTAATGTTTCTTCTCTTTTTCTCAGTGGGATTCCTCTCTGGAGTTTCCTTTTTCTTCTTTCTCTTAGCCTTTTTTCCCTCTATAGGCTCTTCCTTAGTATCTTCATCAACATCATGAATTTCAATTTCTCTTTTTTTTTCTTCTTCCTTGCCCTCAAAATATTGACTCTAAATCTCCCATCAGATTATAGGTCAAATTCACCCCATATTCCATAAATTTTGAGGTCTTATAATCCACCCTCAACTTGGTATACTTCAACACAGGTTCCATTAATTCATCCAACTCAGTGACCTCTTCCTCTACCCAATCTAGAGGTGGGATGGGTCTATACTTTTCTTGATCATAGTCATGGTATCGAATGTTATAGTTTGGTTTTCATTGATGTCAAAATTAATTTTGAGTTTGTTGCACCTTGATAAGATTGGTTGTCAATGTTGTCAAAAGTGAGTTGCAGTCTGGTTGACTAGTTTCTAGAGTTCTTGAGAGATGCTTTGCATTTCTCCATTGGTGATGCTTTAATCCTATTGTTTGGAAGATAGACTCATGATGTGTTAGAGCATGTGTGATCTAAGTTTTAGATCATTTTAGCTACAAGAAAGGTATTTTTGGAAGTGATAGTTTGAAGACTATGTTGGTTCTATGAGGATGCTCACAAAGGTGCAAAGTTTGTCTCTACATTCCTATGCATTTGCATATATGGTTATACAATTCAAAATTTAAGTGTTTGATGTTGTGAATGGTCTATATCCAAAGTTTCATATCAATTGTTCCTCCAACAAGAAATTTTGAAGTGACAGAGTTCAGGACTATATTGTTTAGTGACTAGTTTTAATGTTTGTAAATCTGCACCAACTTGTTACTACATGAAGTTGTGAAATGGCTAGATGATATTTTTCTTGAGTATCATGTGATATTTTTCATTTTTCCGCAAGAGGTTTTTTTATTTCTCTAGAATAGGTTTTGGTCTAGATAGAATGAAGGTGTTTCTAGGTTATACTTTTGTCTAGTTTCAACTAATGTATGTTGAAGGTGTGCAACATAAGTTCAAGTTTGTGTGGAGTCTAAGAAGTGTTTGAAGATGTTGTATGGGTCATGCTAACTCATATGGGAGAAGAAAAAGTATTGTTTGATCATTCATGTGTATTACCAATGTTGGGAATGCCGACATACTTCATGTTTCATATTTTCTTGCTTAAGGCCAACCTAATTTGAATATGTGAAGCACACAAATGTTGTTCATGTTAAAAGGCATAGGAAAACTAAGAGGGGGGGGTGAATTAGTTATCACTAGATTCAAACATAAAAATCCAAACACTTATCAAATTCACAACCACACTATTTTGTTATTAAGTATGAACATGAAATGCAGATAACAGAAAATAAAATCAACACAATGAACACCAAATTTTACATGGAAAACCCAATAAGGGAAAAACCACGATGAGGATTAACTCACAATATAGATTAGTTCCAAAACTGAATATATAAGGCACACTACCTAGAATAGGACTCATTGTTTAGATACAAAATTTCATTGCTTACTCAAGGAGGATCACTACCTACAAAAGGATTACAAAACAAAATTGGCTTCACAACTGAAATGAACTAATGAGAGTGCACCTTACAACAGCTGATACAACTCAAGTGATGCTCAATAGACTAACTTAACACACTTCATCATATTCACAATTCTTCATATTCACATTCACAACTGCATCATCTATATCAATCTTAAAAAACTATCCAATATATACTTGATCCATCCACAAGCATTAATTAGGTCAAGCTAATTAGATGCAACCCTTGTTTACCAAAAACACCAATTATTGGTTTCATGCATTCACAAAATATTTCTAGATAATAAATCAAAACGTGTAGCACACTTTATCGTTTTGGAATAGACCTAAGATAGGTCGCACATATATCCACATAAAGATTAATTCACCATATCACCAATTATCCATGAAGTCAGCCAGAGATAGGCTTAATAGCAAAATGCAATCAATAGAACAATATTGATACACCATATGAGCACTAGAGCATGAGAGATTTTGAATGTGCATTCTTTCAATATCCATAGAATATTTCCCAAAATCGCAAGTAGGAATCATCAACTACAGAGGATTGCAGACCAGAATACTAGAGAGTGTAAACTATATACCAGCTTAGATATCAGACCAAAATAACGAATCAAACACTAACTTAGCCTTTCATTCACAACTTGTATAACATGGTGACATCAGTGACAACACAAAATTGTATAGTTAGCCATTCTTCTTCATTCTTCCAACAATCTCCCCTTTTTTCATTGATGGCAACATGTGCCAAAATTTTACAAAAACAACATTCTTTCCCTTTATCATCATTTTTCCTTTTTACTACTTTAAAGGTAATATTCTCTCCCTCTTTGACATCAATGGAAAAGGGCCACCAAAATAGGATGTTTATGTATACGGTATATACAAAGGTGATTCCAACTCCCCATTTCAAACATTCAAGAGAAAATGACACTTTTTACATGAAATATTTTCTTGTACCTATCTCTTATGATCGGAAGAATCCTTTTCCAAGCAAGCACAACCGAATTCATTCTTGCACTCATACCATCCAATAAAGACAACTACATAAAAGAGGATGTATGGTCTAAGGATAGACATTGATGTTTACAATCTTTTGCATTAGAGAGTATTATGGAGAGATGATCCAAATGGACCTTAGCAAGTTCCTTAACCAACCAGAAGGTTTTAACCATATCTTCTCTTTGCCTCTGAGTAATCAGCAACTCCATTTGAAATTCACCAACTCTTATTCTCTATTTTCCATCCTTGTCTTTAAATAAATCAAAACTTTTTCCAATACTATTCATCTCAGATTTGATGGATTCAATTTTTCTTTTGAAATTGTCAACAACCACTGACCATCGGAGACAATACCTGTATATGTTAGATTTTTCTTTAATGCATTCTCTTGTCTCATTCATATGTTTAGATAACACTTGCTTGGCTTTGGTACATCTTCTTTCAACCATAGCTTTGAACTTATGACCTTTGGGTCCTTCCAAAAATATTCTCTCTTCAATAATCTCTACTAGACCATTTGGAAAAGAATCAGACACATCTGAAACTGAGATACCTCTATTGAGCAAATAATCAATGAGTAATGTATCATCAATTTTAACTCTCTCAATCAGAGAGCATGCACTCCACATTTCACCAATATTCTTCATTTCACCCTTGTCTAGCATCATTCGTATATCCTCTGGATCAAATGATTCAGATCCAGACAAAAATTCTTCATTCCTCTTTTCTTTTGAGACATTTGTTACAAAAAATTTCCTCCTTTTAGATTCCAAAGGGGACTCACCAATGATAACTTCCAACTCTTTTTGACCAAAGGATGAACCCACTTCAAACTGACTAGGTACTGACATAATGG
>VDFB02187964.1:0-15486 GCA_007258455.2 Sequoia sempervirens | reverse complement strand
GTCTGGAAGCTTCACATCAACATTAGTCGATGTAATGTTGAGAGTTTCAACAAAGTGCTCATAAGACTTCGGTAAACTTTTCAAAGTGATGACTACCATGTCTTCTTCCTCCATCTTCCGACCAATCACCTCCAACTAATCACGGATGTCCTGAATCTTTGTCAAATGCTCTTGTAAGGACATTCTCTCATCCATCATGATCGAGAACAACTGGTTCTTTAGAAAGAACGTACGGCTCTTGTCGGAGGTCTCATGCAAGGTTTTCAAATCCTTCCAAATCTCAGCAGCTGATTTGCCGAACGGGACTTGTGGAAGCTGATCATCGGTAACAAACAGTTTAATGAGCATCACCACTTCATGATTTTGCTCATCAAACTTTTCTTGGTCTCTATCACTCAATGTTGGTCTTGTCTTTTTACCCAGAATGATCTGATCAAGGCAGCAATATTTGAAGATAGTCATCATTCGCTGCTTCTAGGTATTATAGTTTCTGCCATTGAATCGCTGACTGCCTTCCAACATTATGTTGGTCAAACTCGCCATCTTGCCCGCTTTTCGAGGCACAAAAAACAAGGCAAACAACAGAGGTGATAAAACTAATTGCACTGATCCTGAAAAACTGAGGCAATTGCAGACACAAATTTTGAGGCAAACCCACTTGCACAAATCCCATTGCATAGATTTCGAAGCACCCAGAAAATTTTGATGACAACCCAGAAATCTTTACAAAAAACCCAAAAAGAATCTGTTATCACAAAAAATATCGACTTGAAAACAGAGGATTTTTCAAAACCCTAGCCACCAAGATTTATCAAAAACCCGTTTCAGATAGGCTCATCCAGAAAATGAAAATAAATCGCGCCAGAAGAAGACTGAAAATCACGCCAGAAAAAGACAACAAATCGCACTTAAGAAATCTGGTAGGTCGTGCGCCCAAAAGCAACCAAAAAAAACTGAGGATATTTTTAGAAAATCGTGGGGAAAAAAACGCCAAAACCCAACACAAAGCAAGTTGCGCAATCTCAGATAAACAAAAACAAACAAAAAAAAAACAGCCTGCAGCTTACAAACAGACGTCAACGCGTTTTTAGAACCCACGCAGAAACCAGAGGCATGCAGGAAGAGAGTCGCACAATCTTAGAATGGCGTGAGAAAGAGAAAAAACGATGCCTAGAAAAGATACACGAAGACGTGCTTCAGAATGACCTACAAAAGCCAGAAAGAATGCGCACAGCACAAGGCGATTTTACTTCTAAAGACCTCCGAAAAATCTAAAACGAAGTCCGCGATTTTTTTTCTTCAAAAAATCATAAAGAAAAAATGGCACCCAAAATGTCCTTGCTCTAATACCATATTACAAAGAAGATGGTAAAATATTTGATTATATTAACAAGAGGCGAGAATGCTTCATATAGAATTTACAAAGTTGCAAAAATATAAAGTTTCTAAAAAGAAACTAAAGACGACCGAAGAAACGATCTAATCTACAAGATTACAATATAATAAATCATTGACCATTAAATTAATAATGTAAATATTATTTTAATAATTCCTTGTTTACTTTTAACTCTCAAGCTTTGAGTTTACTTGAGCTGTTAAAAGCGTCATTAGAGTAGGCTTAGTCATAGTTGAAGTTCAAAAAGAGAAAATCTCAGCTACGGCGCTAGAGTTTTCTAACCTTGTGCTCTTAGCTTAGAACCAAAAAGATTGAAAAATAGTTTAGTTTACTTTCTTTACGCATAATCAGCAAAGAGGGAGCTTCCCCTCCTAATTCAAAGAGCAGTTAATCTGTGCATAGTTGTCCGTTTCTAATCTGCATACCAGAGGTGCGAATTGAAACGCCAAAATTTGGTATATGGGCAATGCGGCATCCAGACATATGACACCAGTCCAATAGTGTTTTACAAATTTAAAAGAACATGAGTCTAGAGTTCAAGTTGAGCTTGGTGATGATGCCAAGTATCCAGTAGCAAGAGTTGGTACAATTCCCTTTCAACTACAATCAGGTACCTCATTCTTGGTCTTAGGAAGAATTTGCTTTCAGTTTCAATTTTGGAAGATAAGGGATATGTAGTTGAATTCAAGAATTGGCGAGTCCTTATCAAGCCAAAAGAATCTATCCTAAATACTGCAGAGTTAATAGGGGTTAGAGAAGGCAATCTACACAAGTTAGAAGGTGAACCAATTCAAGATATAGTTCATAAAAGTGACAATTGCTGCAAGTTATGGCACAAGAGGATAGGTATTTGCATCACAAAGCATTGCCTATTTTAAAGGAGATAGTCATGGGTCTTTCAGATTTCAGCACCAATCAGCAAGGTGTATGTAGAGGATGCACACTTGGCAAGCATATGCTTTCCCAAGCAATGAGCATAGATCAAAGGAAATTCTAAACTTAGTGCATTAGGATGTTTGTGGACCGATGTCAGTAGCATCAATTTTAGGAAGCATGTATTATGTTACCTTTATTGATGACTTCTCTTGCAAGACTTGGAGCTACTTTAAAGACCATGGATGAGGTCTTTAGCAAGTTTCAAGGGTTCAAAGCTCTAGTTGAAAATCAGATAGGAAAGAAGATCAAAGTCTTAAGATCGAACAATGGGGGGGGTGAGTATACCTCGAAGGAGGTCAAGGGATTCTGCAAGGAGGTAGGCATCAATAGTGTAATGCCCCTTTTTATATTTTCTTTATTTTTCTTTAAATAATAAAATCTAACTCTCAATTATAGAAGTTTGCACAATTAGAATAAACATGAAATCCACATGATTCAGAAATTATTGCTAATAATTAATTCTGTTAATTAGATTTAATATTCAGAAAATGGTTTAAAATAATCAAGTTGTCTATTTCCAGCAGCTGTTAAGCAGTTGGTTAATCAATCCCCCTTCTTCTGCAACAATTTATTTCTCGATGAAGCACCTTTTCTGCCTTTAATACTTCCTAAAATTTGACCTTAGATGGTCACAATTTGCTGCTGATTGTAAAGTTATTTTAATTCAAACTCAGATTTGCACAATGGTGATTCCATGTGAGATCACCCTTAGGAATTGCGGGTTGTCATCCTCCAATTCCAAACCTACAGGGATTTCATCATTAGGTTGGTTGGACCATAGTTCTTTCTCCACAAGGAGTAATAATCAAATATAAGATGTATTCTTCATGATGACCTTCTCCTTGCTTAGTTTCTTTTTAAATACCCTTTTCCTCCAATGGCCATAACTCTTCACATTTCTTCATGACCCTTGAGAGAAAATATTATTATTTAAAACAAAGTTTAATATTTTAATTTTATATTTTTATAATAATATTATCTTCTATATTTTGATATTTTAATTTTCTTATTGTATATTTTAATTTTACTTGAGGCCCTCTTTCTTATAATTATTTGTTTAGAGTATTTTATTATAGGTGTTTTGGGTTTACCTAGATTTATTTATTTTTTAAAAGAGGACATTACAATCCACTCTTTCCCAAGATTGTTTGTCCTCGAGCAATTGCAAACTAGGATGCTTCAGAATTTATTTTCTTCACTTGATTGAGTCTTTCTATTAGATACCAGGATCCCAACTCAATCTTGGAAATACTATAAATCTCTCTAATGATATAGAGTATTTCGTTAACTGCCTATTTGTTGTTAAATCTTGTTGAACAACTTTGTCTTTCTCGTCTTCAAACAGTTTTGCTTGATGATTCATATTGCCCTGCAAAGTTTTTGTAATAGGCAGGCAAGATCACAACTCTAATACCAATTGTAATGTCCCATTTTTAATTTTCCTTATTTTCTTTAAATTAGAAAATCTAACTCTCAATTATAGAAGTTTGCACAATTAGAATAAATGTGAAATCCATTTGATTCAGAAATTACTGCTAATAATTAATTCTGTTAATTAGATTTAATATTCAGAAAATGGTTTAGAATAATCAAGTTGTCTATTTCCAGCAGTTGGTTAATCAATCCCTTCTTCTGCTACAATTTATTGCTCAATGAAGCACTTTTTCTGCCTTTAATATTGCCTGATATTTGACCTTAGATGGTCACAATCTTCCATTGATTGTAAATTTATTTTAATTCAAACTCAGATTTGCACAATGCTGATTCTGTGTGAGATCACCCTTAGGAATTGTGGGTTTTTGTCCTCCAATTCCAGACCTATATGGGTTTCGTCCTTAGGTTGGTTGAGCCATAGTTCTTGCTCCACACAAGGAGTAATAATCAAATATAAAACGAATTCTTTATGATGACCTTCTCCTTGCTTAGTTTCCTTTTAAATACCTTTTTCCTCCAATGGCCATAACTCTTCACATTTCTTCATGACCTTTGAGAGAAAATATTATTATTTAAAACAAAGTTTAATATTTTAATTTTGTATAATTATATTATCTTTTATATTTTGATATTTTAATTTTCTTATTTTATATTTTAGTTTCACTTGAGGCCCTCTTCCTCATAATTATTTGTTTATAATATGTTATTATGGGTGTTTTGGGTTTATCTAGATTTATTTATTTTTCTAAAAAGAGGAGATTACAAATAGGGAGTTGACTATTCTGTACAACCCATAGCAAAATGGGGTTGTAAAGCAAAAAAATAAATCCATTATAGGGGTTGCTAAGGCCATGATACCAATGTTTCTATGGGTAGAAGCATGTAACATAACAATCTACATCCAAAACAGGTGTCCTCACGAGATCTTGGAGAACAAGACACCAGAGGAGGCATTCACTAGTATTAAGCAAGCAATGAGTCATTTCCACATCTTTGGTTGTCCAATATATATTCATATAGTTGTAGAGATGAGGACCGAGTTAAAACCTTACAACAACAAGGATTTAACTGTGGGTTAAAGTAAGACTTCTAAGGCCTACAAGGTCTATATTCCAGAGTAGAGGAAGTTAGTAATCAGCAGGGATGTAAAGTTTGAGGAAGACTTCATATCTAGGACGTCCCATGAGCTAGTTCTAGTAACAAAGGATGAGGATCAAGAAGCTCTAAAGGTTGAGTCTTCAAAGATAACAATTGTTTTCAGTTCAAAACAACAATCTTCAAAGGAGATTTTAGCCCCTTCTCTTGTTAGGAGACCTCAATGGTTCACACAGACGTTGAAGGATGCTTAAGAGCATGTTGAGATTCTTTTGAGCACATCTAGGGAGAGCAGGCCTCCAATGAAGTTTCTAAACTACATCGCATTGATGAGTAGCATCATATATTTAAAACCTTCCGCCTTCCAGAAAGCAGTAGACTAGTAGGTTTGGTAGGATGCTATGGTGGAAGAATACACATCGATCACTAAAAATGATGTATGGGACATACTGCCAAGACCAAAAGGGAAACCAATTGTGAGTTACAAGTGGCTCTACAAAATCAAGCATGCTGCAAATGGTAGCATTAAGAAGTTCAAAGCAAGGTTTGTGGCAAGACGGTTATCCCAAAAAGAGGGAGTGGACTATGAGGAGACACTTGCTCCAGTCACAAAATACACTTCCATTAAACTAGTTGACTTTAGATTCATTTATGGGATGGAAGATGCATTAGATAGATGTTAAGACAAATTTTCATAATGGCATCATTGAGGAAGAAGTGTATATAGAGTAGCCTCAAGACCTTGAGGTAAATGGGATGGAATCCCATGTTTGCGAGCTTGAGAAAGCCTTGTATGGACTAAAATAGGCACCAAGAGCTTGGTATTCTAGGATAGATGAATAATTGCAAAGCACGGTCTTCACCAAAAGTAAAACAAATCCTAATCTATATCATATAATTGTTGGAACTGATCTATTATTTTGGTGTTACATGTAGAGGATTTGTTTATTATAGGAGCAAAGAAGCTCATTGCAAGGTGCAAAGCAAATTTAGCTGTTGATTTTGAGATGGACATCGGCATGATGCATTACTTATTGGGTTTAGAGGTTTGGCGAAAACCAAGGGAGATCTTCCTTGGGCAGGGTAAGTATGCAGTTGAGATCTTGAAGCGATTTCGGATGGAGGATTGCAAACCTATTGTCATGCCTATGATAGCTAATTTAAAGAAGGTGACAACTTTATATTCAAAGTTGGTACATCCCACATTGTATAGGCAATTGATAGGTTCCTTAATGTATTTGGTCAACATTAGACCATATATATGTTTTGCAGTTAACACCTTGAGTCAATTCATGGTGGAACCGAGGTAAGAGCATTGGGTAGCATCAAAACATGTGCTCGGATATTTGAGGGGCACAATGGAGTATAGTTTGAGATATCTTGGAGATAGTGAAGTAAAGTTGCAAGAGTATACAAACTCAAAGTGGGCAGGCAGTGCAACAGATAGAAAGAGTACCCCAAGGTGCTGCTTTAACTTGGGTAAAGTGATGATACCCTGGTTCAGCCAAAAGCGGACTTCTATGGCACTTAGCTCAAGTGAGGCTGAATACATGGCAACTAGTACTGTCAATTGTGAGGCCATCTGGCTTCGCAAGTTACTTGCACGATTGTTTGATCGAATGTTGGACCCCACAATCATATTGTGATAATCAGAGTTGTGTCAAACTCTCTGAGAATCCAGTATTTCATGATAGGTCTAAGCACATAGAGATCAAATATCACTTCATCTGTGACAAGATTTAGAAGGAAGCAGTTAAGCTCAAATATATTTCCACAGATCAGTAGATAGTTGATAGTCTGACCAAACCCTTGGCAAAAGGGAAGTTTGAAACTTTCAAAGGCAAACTTGAATTAGTGCAGAATTCCTTCCTCACTAAGATGGAATGCTGAGTTTTTAGCTCAGATAGGAACTTCTGCACAAGATTAGTGTGAACATGTTGGAAGTAGTTCAAGTTATTCTATTTTGTATTTCACTTTTAGTTAAAAAGGAAAAGTCTTTTATTTAACTAATTAAGTCTAATAAAGTGTAGATATACATTAATGATTTAGACTTATCTTCCAACTCATTTCTTGTAAAAGATAAGGAGCTTTTTGAATATTATAAATAGTATAAAGATAGATACAAGATAGAAGAATTATATATAGTGATAATTATGTGCAGCTATTTGATGAACAGTTAATAGAGGTTGCCTTGTGTTGGCATTTAAATTCACACCTCTGGAATGCGTATTTGAAACGGACAACTATGCACAGTAAAACTACTCTTCAAATTAGGAGGGGAAGCTCCCTCTTGCTGATGGTGTTGAAAGAAAGTAAACTAAAAACTAAGTTGCCTATCTTTTTGATCAGCTAGAGCACAAGGTTTATTAAACACAAACGTCGCAGCTGAGATTTTCTAATTTAAGAACTTCAACTACGACTAACTTAAGCTAAAGACGTTTCTAACTTCTCAAGTAATACGTAGAGCAAGAGAAACTAGAAATGAACAAGGTTGATTCTCTGACAAAGTGCTTCAATAAACTCTTTCTCAACATACATCTACACACTTCAATGTAAGCTGAAATTAAGATCACAAAAGCATAACACAAATAACGGAAATCTGAGACGTTATACCAAGGCAAAGGAGGCTCATGATTTTATTTCTCAAACTTTTGGAACAAAAATAACTAAACACATGCCTAGAACAAGAGCTTGCAGCTAAAGAGGCTTGCAAAACTTATTCTTACACAATAGGAACAGCAATTACAATAACTACTTGTTGGCTAAAAGAGACTCAACAATTCACTATCATAAAACAATTGAACAACACTGAATAACAAATAGAAGGCACTTAGGCTCAGCGTTTTGTTATCACTAGCATGGTTAAAGAAAACTAATGAGCAAAGGCTCTTATTTATAAGCAAGCAGAGGAGTAGGGAACCCTAAAATCTCCTTGCTTTTACAATCTAGGGCTTGCTCAGCAAGCAAGCTTTATTTCTAAATCTAGAAAGAAGATAACATCTAACACCTAAGAAAGTAGGAAAAGTGGGAAACGTCAACTATTACATTTATCTTCTTTCTCTTCTTCAAAGAATGGATAAGAATTGCTCCAAGAATAGAAAGAAAGCGGAAAGAAAGCTTCTAGATGAAAGCCATTTCAAATCTCAATCACCCACTAAAAAGCAGGAAACTATGTCCCGATTCGGTGCATCTATCCCATCAATAGCAAAGTTGCGTTTTTCCAAGATATCTTCTCCATTTGCAATTGATCTCAGGAAATCTTCGACCTCATTGGCCGCTTTTTCAAGTCTTGCTAACATCATGGCAAGGTGACTCATTTTGCCACCAACTGTATTGCTGCTATCACAGCTGCGAACAACACTCTGAAATTGAGTTTGAACTTCATCAAGCCCGATATAGGAACCATCTTCAAGACTGTATCCTTCCTTGCGCATTTCCCACATCCTTTCACATTCACCCTTTGAGATAGTCACACTTTCAGGCCAAGGAGGAATGGAAAAGCATTTCTCGATCATATCAGGTTTCAAACTGCAGATCAATTTGCCATCAACTGACTGGATCTCCCTTGTAGCCGGATTATAATGCTTGATGCAAGCGATTACGAACTCAAGGCTCTGAACTGAAATAGGAATAGACGCTGCTACGAGGAGTCCAAAGTGTCCCAGGTTTCTGATTGAAGTGTTGCCTACGCTCTCCAAAGCGTGTAGATCAAACACCGGCTTGATGTGATGCAAGTCTGTCTCAGCTGTTTTGATGTAATCATGATAGAGAGCCTATTCACTCTTGAAAACATTGGGAGTATACTCCATTTCGAAAACCTTGAAGAATGACTGTAAACTCACCTATGTTCAAACAAGTTTTGAGCAATTTACTATTTTAGCTCAAAACTTCACTAGAGTTAGCCATTTTCAATAAATTTCACCTTTGCTTTTGACTTTGACATTTAAGCTCTTGTTTTACCCTTTGTTTCGCCTCCTGTATCTAACGACTGCCAACTCTGATTGACATGTTGATGGTCTCTTTTGAAAGCCTGATCAATCCTGGAGAAGACATGTTGGAGCTTCACTGGCAGATTCATCCGTTTAGGCCCTCAAAATCAAGGGCGCCTTTCTCCTCTAGGGGCGCCCATTTGCTCCAGACTTAGAATATTTTATCTGATTTTCTTCTTCTCATTTGAACCTTCATTCTATACCTTGAGCTCGATCTGGATTTGTCGGAAATCAGCCAGTCGAATGTCCTGACGAAGATATCCGCTGCGAAGCTATTTGAATTCAGGAGAGATTGAGCACTTTAGCAAACCCTAACTGCTAGATTAGGACCCTTAAAAAGCTGGGCGCCCTTCTTCACCAGGGGCGCCCAAAGTTCCCAAACTTAGTCAAATTTTGGTGATTTTCATGTTTTTTATTCCGACTTTTGTTTGGATCCTCCCTGTTCGATCTCGAATCCCAGACGACTAGATGATTCGATGACTGCACCATTGGATTCGTTGCGGAGCTGGAAGAAAACTGAGCAACTTTGCTTGGAGGCTTAAACCCTAATTTCAACATTTAATGCCCTAAAAAGATGGGCGCCTATCTTGCTTTGGGGCGCCCATGACAAGCAGTGTTAGTCAATTTTAGGCATATTTCGCCTTCTCTCCTCGTTCTTCGTGCTTGCTCACCAACTCACCTTCTGCTCAATGCTTGAGTGTCGAATCTGATGCCTGGCAGCTGACTGACCTCCATTGATGACCTCGGAGCTCCTGATATGCTTCTGAAAAAGCAGAATAAACCCACTAGGTGAAACTGATCTTTTTGAGATTTTGACTGCACCAGCCTGATATGGAAGTATTTTGAGCCAATCAAATCAGTTTGAACTCTAACGGACCAACTTTCTATTTTTAGAAAGTTTTGCTAGTATCCGTTTCAAAAGAAACCCAGAAAAACCCAGAAAAAGTTGTTTTTAGGAAATTTCTAAAAATAGCAATTTTCCTCAAAAAATAGGGATGAAAAACTGAGATCTGGGTTTTGTATATTAGGTCACTCTGAGCAGACCCAGATCATCGGATTTTGAAAATTTTACATTTTAACCCCTCATACAAGACATGCACACCCAAATTTTGACCTTTTTGACAGATTTAACAAGACTTTTACTCGTTTCTTCAAAATGTACAAGTGTAACAAAAAATTTAATTTTGGGGTACAACACCTTGTAAGTTCTTTTAAGAGAATGAAAAACTGATTGAAGGTTTAATTATCTATGTATTTGTTTTATGCTTTTATAATTTAAAGTTTCAACTGTTGTGTGATTGATGGAATGTTGAAAAATAATTTTGATTATTATAACATTAGGAGAGCAGTCACCTAGGTTGAAACTCTTCAAAAAGTCTACTCAAAAGCACATCCAGAGTTAGAACCCTTGCTAATAGCACCACCTCTCACATGCTTTTTGGAGAAGGAACTCAAGGTAGAAGTGACTACAACAAGGCTACACCATTGGTGCACAAGAAAGGGATTGTTCATAGAACACTTAAGAGAGAAAAAGGTGAAGATGGTACAAGCAGTCAAAATGGTTTGTGCGAAATCTGAATTAAAAAGTGTTACTGCCACTTATCATTTCATGCCACTAGTGGGTGTGCAAGTTTCCAATAGCCGGAGTATAAGGGATATGAGGATGCAAAGATGCAAAGTGAACAAGTGGAAAATCATATAGCAGTTTAAGAGAGTCGTGGCATCCTTCAAGAAGGTGATAAAACTTGCAGTGACATTTTCAAAACAAGCTCATTCATGGTACCATAAGTTCTATCCATAAGGGACTTGCATTGATCATAATGCACTTAAAGTCGCATTCGTGAATGAGCTCTAGTATCCAAAAATGAAGCAACTATATGCCACTCCGCTAAAGGATATCAAGCAAAGGGCCACATAGACAGTCAAACAGCATGGTACAAGTTTTTGAGACCTCTTGGCAAAGCAATCGCTCAAGGTGACAGAGAAACAGCGTAAGGAATTGTTTTTATATACCATAGTCATTACTATTAAACACCAAAACAATAGGACACAGAGAGAGGCAATGGAATCCCCTTCAAAATGGAGATCAATGAAGTGATTGAAAAGCCTTCAATCATAAGGCTGCAAATGGAAGTGCAGATCATTGAGATGGCATAGTGAATTGAATAACCAATAACCGCAAAGCCACTGAGCTTACCAAGGCACAAAATTGTGCTGCCTATAAAGATCACACAGAAAAAATGATTGTGTAGAGAAAATATACAATAGACTGAATTACATACTAGTTGTGTCCAAGGGTAAAAGTGGCACCCCCGAGTCTATAGGGAGATAACATCTCATTCTCAATTGTTAAACAGTCATTCACTTGCCACATGTCATGTCTAAAACATACCAAAAGCCTATGCCTACAATATCAATGAGTGCATCAACATAAGCATGGTGGAGACTGGCACCAAGGAAGAGTGACATCAAGCCTTGGGGACTAAATCTGAAATAATGCCATAGAAGGAAAGGGAGACAAAATTGTGGCCATGGCATAGGGTATGCCAATGAAAGATGGACAGCATGTGGAGAGTATGACAATAGGTAAACAATTGGAGAGGTTGGAAATCCTAAAGGTTTTCATTTCCCAATCTTTGGCAACTTAGAAATCCCAAGTTTTTGCTAAGCCAAGTCTATAAAAAGTGTTGTTATCAAAGAAAGAGAAGGGCTCGCTAAATACACAACCTTTATAGGGAATGGTAGGAATTTAAAATGATGGAAACAATGTGAGTAAAGATGGCATTCATCGCAAGGTAGGAAGGGCTGCAGCAAAAGCTGGAATAACCTAAGTTATTGATCAAGAGCAAGAAGTCACCCCAATGAAAAATCAAAGAAATCAATCTAAATCCATTCAGTTGGAAGCCAGCATTTACTACAACAAAGAAAATAAATGAGTTGTGGATCTCAATATTGTAAAATCAAATGACTTGTGCAGAACTTCACAATTCCTAGGAAACCATGGAAGGGACTTTGCTCAAATTTGCCGAGAGTGCTAATAAAAAGATATATGAGATAAATGTCAAGTACAGATTGAACTTGCCAAGAGAAAAGCTATCGTCTCAACTCTCAATTATTACATGGCAAGGAACTGTCTTGAGCAAGAGTACCCAAGATTTAGAAGTAGAGGGGCAAACTAGAGTGAAGCAAGGATCAAGGAGGAAGAACTAAGCCAATACCCAAAACAGAGCAATCAGTATAGAACAAGTCCATCAATGGTTGGAAATGCTTGGGACTTTGCCCAGACGAAGACAAAATCCAAGTGACGAGATCGGTAGCATGAGGTGAATTCTAATGAGCACCAAACTGATGCATGTAATCAAAACTGAGTGGGAGGTTAATTTTAGGAACAGAAATGCAAATAAGCAGAAAAATACAGCACATAGAACAGTGAACAGTGTATTTTACCCTAGGAACACCCTCCTACTCGAGGGAGAAAAAACTACGATCAACAATAAAACAACGATCATTTTCTTTTCAAAAAACAACAATTTCCTTCAACCGTCGGTCTACAATAACCCTCAGGCGACTGGCAATTCTGGACAACGGTGGTAGCTTTCTCTCAACTATTAGTGATGAACAACGATTTCCTTGAAAAATCAACGGCTTTCAAACAGCAACCAATATATGCAACAATTCGTTCAGATCTGCAATACAACGGCTTCTTCATTCTTTGACAATCCTTCATAAATCTTTGGTGTCTTCCTTCATCGATCTCTTCTCTAACAGTCTTTAAGCAACGATCTGCAATACACTTCTCCCATCAACTAACAGCAATTGGCAAGACTTCAATAACTCCAATTTAGGCCCAACTGCAACATCTACATCTCCCTTTGACGGCTTAACTGACAGCAATCATCTTCTCTTTCTTCTACGATCAGATTTCTGCATGCATCAGTTGAATTGAATATGCCAGCAGCTCCCTTTAGCTTCTCTTAAACTTCATCAACGCCCCTCAAACAAATCAGTACTTTGCCTTTCCCTTATTATCAGCGGCTTCACCTTTGAAACAACAGCGATGGTTTTATCTTAGATTATGTTGTCTGGAACAAAAAACAACTCCTTTAGTAGCTGCAGCTTTGTCTTTTTCTGAAGACTGCAATCTATCCAAGAAGCTGCTCCAACACTTCATGCATTGACAGCGACTCTTTACTCCTTCCAGAAACTGCGATCTTCACAAAAAAACATCTGCGATCAGACCTAAAACAACAATGATCTCCTCACTGCAGTGGCTCACTGATGAACCTTTACCAATCTGGTGATCCTTCAATTCATCCCAAATTGACCCGCTCTGATACCATGTTAATTTTAGGAATTGAAATGCAAATAAGCAGAAAAATACAACACATAGAACAATGAACACTGTATTTTACCCTGGGAAAACCCTCCTACTCGAGGGAGAAAAAACCCAGCAAGATATTCTCTTATAAATCAGAATAAATAAGTGCAGAAATAGCACTCAAAATCAGGCCCTAGAAAGGCCAAATCTCATACAATGGATCTGCACTTGTATATAGTGCAATTTCAATACACAAGATATTTAACTTGGATCTGCACTTGTATATAGTGCAATTTCTTTGAATACACAAGATATTTAACTCTTCTCCTTGAGTCGAATCTGCTGCTCTTGAAAGTAGACCTGCTGCTGAAGGAATTCGAACTTGGAATAAATTGATTTGATGATAAAATGTGGAGAGACCTTCTCATATATATACATGACTAGGGGAGCTCACTCTAGAGCCAACCTAGCAATTATAATCTTTTGTTTATAAAAACATGATAGGCCGACCTGCCTTAGTTTAATTTAGCTTAGGGAAATACCTCCCGCAGCTATAAAACACTAACAGGAGGCTGTGTTCCAAAAAAAACATAAGATAGAAAAAGAACTTAGTGCACTGGGTGACAACTTGCATAAAAAATTTATCATGCTCATTTAGGTTCATGTTGGAGTTTCCTGCTCTTCCTTACCTAAGTTGCTAGACTGAAGCCTGGTTGGGTAGCTGCAGTAGGAAGGTAATGGGCGAAAGCAACTAACAATTGTAGTTAGCTGAGACACCACCATCAATGGTTAAACTAGATGCTAACACAACCTCTTCTTATACTCATGGAATTTCAACCTGACATGCATCTAAGTTTCATGATTTGGGTTCTTGAGGTTTGTAGACACAAATGAATAGATTTTGATAAGCATGAAGTGAGTGTTTAATTTTCTAGGTTGTTTGCACTCAATTGCACTGACCAATTGATCTAAGTGGTAGTTTTCTAAAAGGAATCAATAATATGAAAGAATGGATTCAGATGCTTGCTACAGCAAAAATATAAGTGAAAAGGAGATAACTTTTACTTTCAATTCTTTAGATCATTACAAAGAACCAAAATTATCAGGATTATGTGGCAAAGAGGCCTTTGATGACATCAACATTCAATCTATGGATTTAATTATTTCTTCTTCCGAAACAAACCACTGGATTCATCCCTATGAATTCACATCCAAAAGTGTGGCTGTCACACAAGCATGTATTTTAAAAATATTTGCGTCACACCTTTGTCACACCAAAATCAGAAAACACAATTTTGATGCCTTTTTCAGAATAGAAAGAGATTTCTTGTATTGAAAAAAGACAAAGTGGTCTTAAAACAAATACATGTAGTTATGTGCCATGTTTCAGTCTAATCTTAATGCATATTAAATTGCTCTTTACTGTTTTCCAAACAATTTATTAAAGAAAAATACTTAGTTGTGATAGCTGAATTAGTAAATATCAGGATTGTTTAGAGATTACATTAAACTAATATCGTGGCGATCTTTACAATTTGTTGACTCCACAAACCACTGGGAATTGTAGTCCCCGCCAAATTGCAGTGGATAGTCAATTTTATTAACCCTACTGTTATGAATTTGCAAACTAGTGGCCTAAGGATTCCAAATCATTCAGTGCAAAAGATTTTGCAAAAAAGTTTCCAAGGACACTAGTAGATGGGAATTCCTTTGGAATACCCCTTTACTCTTTTATTGACTTCTTAAAATTGTTAGCTTACAAATCTATTATGTACTTTTCTTTTCCAAAATAAGTGCTCCTCAATGATTCTTTAAAGAATTTCATTTACACTAAAGCTTTCAATATGACATGGAAATCCTTTCTAAACCTGGTTTTCGGATGCTTTATTTTATGTAGCCAAGTTCTTAGTCATGTGGTAAAGAAAGGCTCAATGACTCAACTAAAACAATTTCTTATTGTTGTAATGAAGCATACCTGGCCTCTGATGGAATAGAGTAATCTCCTGTGCCATGCAATAGAAAAAAAGGGGGCAGAAGAGAAACTGCATCCCTATTAGATGGATTTTGTACCAATAGTTCTGGAGAAAAGCGAGCCAAAGAATATTCCCCTTCCATTACACTGTAAGAGACACCTATATTCAGCTTTTTTGCAACCAATTGATAATCAGTGTTGAATTTAATTCAAACAAAAATAGACCGGGGTTTTAAACATGTGCATTTGTAATCAGATGTGGCATATGTGTAGCCTAATAGATTTATTACTATAATGCATAATGTAAAAGTTGTTATTCATATAATAAAGAAAAAAGATTAGGAAA